>BTPG01000008.1:84567700-84750200 GCA_036245525.1 Semisulcospira habei | reverse complement strand
TACAATTATCGTGCCTTTAATGCGCCATTTCCGTGACCCCTCATTATCGATCAGGTTGACGAAGAAATGTTTATTCCAAGAGGAAATATAGAATGCGCGTGGACCTATCATTAACTCATGTGAGGCGCCCCGCGTCAATAGCTGCACAAGTGTATTATAGCGTTGCTGAAGGCGTCATGAAGGAGTTAATAAAGTCCCTTGTCTATAGCTCATCTCCATCTGCGGTATATTTACAGGTTCTTCGCGTGAGCCCTTGCAGTGACGCGAGCAGTGTTAACCTATCTTATGAACTGCTGCAGTCGAATGTAGATTCTCATGAGGCCCCTGCAGCTGCAGGGGCTCGTGAGAATATACGATCGGCTTTTGCCGTAGAGAGAGGCTCAGGAGACTGGCGCCGGAGCGATTAGCTTTTGGCCGAGCTGTTGGTGGAGCGTATCTCTCTCTCTCTCTCTCTCTCTCTCTCTCTCTCTCTCTCTCTCTCTCTCTCTCTCTCTCTCTCTCTCTCTCTCTCTCTGGGATGGATGCAGCGAAGTTCACATGAAAAAATAGTTAATTCCTTGTATCGTCGGGGCATTAAATTAATACTTCCCTGTTCTACTTCCACTGACGAAAAATTAAAAATCTCTCAAGTTACTAACATTGAATAAACAGTTTGAATTTAATCGCTGTGTTCTACTGCACAAGATCATGCACGGAAAAGCCCCACCCTATCTAAAAACTCTATTTTCCGACAATAATAGGAAAAAAAAATAGAGAAATAATTCGATCCACCTTCCAAAAATTAGATTAGACATCTGTAAAACCAGCCTGTCCTTTTCAGGCGCTAAAGCGTGGAATATTTTACCTCCACACCTGAAATCAATTTGTAAGATTAGCGTCTTCAAAGATCGCCTCCATAAATATTTACTTCAGAAGTAATAGTATGTTCGGCTTCCATATGCTACTATTCGTATAGTTAGTGACTAGTGTCCTATTACCTAATAATCTTCTACTGTTGCTGCAGATTATGTAATAGTTCGACTGTCTGCATTAACATGTCAGGTTTATATATATATATATATATATATATATATATATATATATATATATATATATATATATATATATATATATATATATATATTCTATATATATATACTTAAAATGTGAAGAAAGGATCCACATACACCACGTAGTTTAGGAGGAGTTACACTTTTATTTTTTGCACAAATTTTCGCGGCCCTCTCAGCGAGGGCTTCTTCAGGGGAATTTATGATTTATTTTTTATTTATTTTTTATTTTTATTTTTTTCTGAGGTTGGGGGGGGGGGGGGGGTTACTTATACATGTTTTATCTTTTGCTGTATCGTCTGATGTATTTTTACATGCGTAGAGTAGCAGGACAGTTTGGAAGATAGGCATTGCTATGCCTAAAACATTTTATCTTGAATAAAAACGTTTCATCATCATCATCTCTCTCGGCAAGTATGAAAAAATTGCACATGTGTTAATTACTTCATCCGTTGAGAAATAACTGAAAGTTTCATTTCATTTCATTTCTCTCTCTCGTGCTGCTAGGATTGTTAACCCTTTTAGCCCCGGATCCCTACAGCAGGAGATGGTTTGACCATGATAATTCAGGCGCCAAGCTAATCTGGCACAACCCTTGAATTATTATGGTCAGTCTATCTCCTGCAACTGGTTCATAGCCGTTAGGCAACACCTCCAAAATTTGAGAAATTTGACCTTTGGGCTAAAAGGGCTAAAAGTGCACGTGCTCAATACGAGAGGAGCGGGAGTGATGGCGGGGGCGGGGGATGGGTGGGAGGGGGGGTGGGTGGGGGGGGGGGTGGTTGGGGAATATTTGTTTTTGGATACGAAAGCTTTAAACGCGCGTGCCAAATGCCGAGGGATTTGCAAAGCCGGGCGGAAGAAATCTCTTCCAATACAAGCAACAAATTAAAAAATAGATTTTACAAAAGCTACTTAACCCTTATTATTCGGAATACACCAGCGTGTGAAATAATTTTGACTATGCCTCTAGGCGCCAAGCTATTCTGAACTAAAGCGACTGGTCTATATACTTATTTGTAAGTACTATAATGTAGCTTGCATAATTATGGAATTATGGAAGTGTACAAAATTGAAGCTTTTAGCCTCAGTATGATATGGGTTAATGCTTGATATACAATGTATGTGTTTTCCTAGTTTACTTAAAAAGAAACAACTGCAAACAAAGGGAAGCAAACAGCTTTTTTTTTTTGTGCAAAATCTTCGGAAGAATGAATAAATGATAAAAATTAAGTCACGTTCATCTTTCTGGAATTTCTTTACCGGATTATGTAAAAATCCCTCAGTATGCAAACAAGCTACATCCAATTTCAGAAACATTTTCTGAGATTCGATTTTCTGCGCACGCTGAAAATTAACTGCAGCCGGCGCGTTCCCAGAGGCAGACAGAACAGAGCGTCTTAGTTTGATTTTAACCACTTCAATGCTGAGAAAAAGTAAACACGATGCAATCATATGAGTCATAGATCCTCATGAGTCCCCGCAGTCGCGGGGGCTTATGAGGATCTATCCCTCTTGCTAAACCCCGTCTTCTTTGGATGACTCCCTTGCGTTTTACTGGCTTTATTATTCAGTGCGAACTCACCTCAGCGAGAGTTGGCTCGACCATGATAGTCAAGGGCAGTGCCAGGCAAGCTTGGCGCCTTCAGGCGCCAAGCTTATCTGGCACTGCCCTTGAACCATCATGATCGACGATCACGGACTGGAGTACTAACGCAGGCGTCAAGCAATTCTGGCACTACCCTTAAACTATTGTAGTCTGTTGTCAAGGTCCATGGCTGTGACAATACAGAATATATAAATTATATTTTGCACTATCATGGTCCATAAAATTTATCCACCTTGCATGGTGCCTGAGGGGGGCACTAAGCTAACCTGGCTCTACCCTTGAACAATCATGGTCGATCCACCTACTAATCTGGAACACCTTTAGAAAACGCCTTTTGTCAAAATGGCCTGTATTCAGCCCAAGTTAGATGGGAAAACAGTAAATTAAAGCTATTCGTCACAATGGAAGCAACCGATATTGTCGTTCTAAATAATTACTACATTTCTATTGGGTCATCTGTCATCATATTGATTCCACTCGGTAATATAATTCAGATTTTTATATATATATCTTTGTTGCCATGATACCGAAAGGAATTCATTTTGTATGCAATAGCCACGCTGGTTTAGCTTGATTACTTCTGTATCTTTCGCCAGTTGATTATTCTCCAATCTTCGAAATCAGAGCTGGGTTTGTTTTTGTAATGAATAACTCGATCGCTTTTTTTGTGATTATCTCCCTATTTTTATAACCCGTACGCTGCCGAGAAAAAAAATGAACACCACCCAAGTGTAAGTGGTATAGATCCTCATGAGCCCCCCGCAGTTGCGGGGGCTCATGAGGATCTATGCCGCTTGCTGACACCACTTTGTGTCCTTGTTCCTTGAAAGGTTGGGGGATTGTTGGATTGACATGATTTCAAAAACACAACCAGCGTCCGCTGACATTCATGGGAATAATACCACAGGAAAAGATGCCTGGACTGAAAGCGTGATATCCGCAATGCTTGAGAAGTGAAAATATAATTGAATCCATGAAAAGGCATTGAACCGTATGAACCGCCGCGTCTGCGAGGAGCTCGTGAGGATCTATGCCTCTTGAAAGTAGAGTTTTGTTTGTGGGGATAATGTTAAACACATATTTCCTGAGTTTTTGACAGTGTTACAAGGGACACCCCACTTTGAAAACCAGCAGATCGATGTGCAAATCTACCGTGTGATGCGAAAACACCACAGACAGACTATTTTTTCCGGCCATCAGCTCAGCGGAGACGTCAGTACGACATTTTGCATACTTTCACACGTCAAGCCCAACAGTTGGCAGCTTTTTAACTCATTCAGCCCCGACACACCACTGCAAAACATGGATCGAGTATGATTAGTTCAAGGGTGGCGCCAGAATAGCTTGGCGTTCGTAGGCGCCAAGCTATTCTGGCACCACCCTTGGAACTACCAGTCTCGATCTGTCTCTAGAATTGTAATACAGTCCCATAGGCACCAAGCTATTCTGGCACCACCCACCCTTGAACTACCAGTCTCGATGTGTCTCTAGAATTGTAATACAGTCCCATAGGCACCAAGCTATTCTGGCACCACCCACCTTTGAACTACCAGTCTCGGTATGTCTCTAGAATTGTAATACAGTCCCATAGGCACCAAGCTATTCTGGCACCACCCACCCTTGAACTACCAGTCTCGGTCTGTCTCTAGAATTGTAATACAGTCCTGCAGAGGGCAACTTCAAAATTTGGTGATTTCGGTCCTGGGGCAAAATGTGGGCATCTGATGTTGACATAACAACGGTTTTGGAAAACAGTCTGCGGCCATTGGCATGGAGTGGGTTAACATTTGGCTGTCGGTAGCGTGTGTGTTCGAGGTTACTCCTGCAGGAATCACCACGACCAAGCACTTACGCCTGCAGTGGAACCTCCAAGGAAAGAGACGGGTCGGTCGCCCTAAGACCACCTGGAGGCGATCCTGTGAAGAAGAAATGAAGAGCTGCAACCTGTCGTGGGGTGAACTGAAAAAGGCTGCCCAGAACCGAGTGCGCTGGAGGACTGTTGCAGAGGCCCTTTGTTCCACGAGGAATCCAAGGAATTAACAACAACAACAAGCACCTACGCCACCGACAGCCAAAGGGTTAACACATTTAGCCCTGGCGCACTACAGCAGGAGATGTTTCGACCATGATAATTCAAGGGCAGTGCCAGATTAGCTTGTCTCCAGCAACTGGTGCATGGTCATTATATGACGCCTCCAAAATGTAGGAAATACGGCCGTCGGGCTAAATGAGTTAAGACGGAGAATGCATTGGCGTGCAAACACATACGCCATCACAGGATCGATTCCCCGGGCTGGAATTAGCTGTCAGATGAAAAGACCCGTGTTTCCGTAACTATAGACGTTCATAAAAGAGATATGTTGAAGTGCAGACAGCCTTTCAGAATCAGGTAACACGGTCTCCTTGTTGGGAGGTGTAGGGGAGAGGGGGTGGGGGGAGGGTAGGAGGGTCAGGGGTGTGCTGAATTTTGTTGTTGTTGTGTGTGGCTTGTATGTTGTGCACTTACTTTCACGTGAGACTTTTAATTAAAAATTATATATTTATGAAACAGCAAATGTCACTGCAAATGGTTTATTGTGATGATGGTGATGGCTGTGGTGGTGGTGATGGGAAAGATGACGTCATCGCCCAGTGTCGTGGCCGTATTGCTGCTGCAGAACAACAAAATTAATGCCTTTTGTGAATCAAACTAACAAACACTCAAACAGTACTATGAGATTTGCCATCGATAACATCCAACAGGATGGGATGCAACGGTCATTTTTCGTGTGTGTTTTTTCTTAAGCAGTTTAACTCACTTCCTCCACAGAAAATAAATAAATAAATAAAGATATTAAAAGATATATATATATATATATATATATATATATATATATATATATATATATATATATATATATATATATATATATATATATATATATATATATATATATATATATATACACGCGGAAAAAATAGATATGCAAACAAATTAATAAATAAGGAACAAATTATAAAATAAATAAATAAATAATAAAATCTTATTTTCAGGAACAGCTCAAGCCCATCTCAGGTTGGTCAGCAAGAGGCATAGATTCTCATGAGCTCCTGGCTCATGAGGATCTATGCCTCTTGCAGATGTATGCAGGCCGTGCTGATGGCCTTTTCTTGTAGCGTCACTTTGCGACTGATTACGAAAGCGTTCTAAACAGTTCCAGGCGACAAGACCCATTTGAGCGGAAACCAGTGGCGTCCTCTTTCCATTATTGAGGACTGAGGGGTCGGGATTACCAGCAGTACCATTTGTGTGAAGCCCCGGGGGAGGGGTCTTAGCGGTTTATGACAGGCCGTAATGGTACTACAAGAAACCCTTGCTCTTGCAGGAGTCTTTTGGGAATGCCTTGTTTTGCCGGTGTTACCATGCGCAAGAAGCGCGGATACTTGTGGGCTCCTCTGGGTCTGGTATTGAAGACTACTTTAGGTCTATTGCGCCAAGTGTGAGAAGTTCTGCCGGGGGACTATTTTTAGTGTAGCTTGGAGGCACTTTCCTCGCGCTGGGACCATATGGCGTTGAGGCGCGTCCCCTGGGTGGTGGATAGGGGGTCCCTCGTGAGAGGGGTGCACCGAATGAAATAAGGTGCCGTGAACCAACATGGTCTAAGGGAAGGTGACCCCGACAGAAAACCCCTAGTCCTCCTAGTAAGGGGGTTGGGCGTGGGGGTAGCTTCCCCACCCTGCAAAAAAGGAAATAGCTACAAAAACGCCGACGAAAAGACTAACAGTAATTCCTTTCCTGGAGGAGTAAGGTTCTTCTACCAGAAGACTTATGACGTCCTGTGGTGAAAGCCGGAAGTCTTCGGAAGCCACAGGACCGAGCCGCCTCTCTCTATCCAGGGATACAATCATGGGCACATGGAACGTCAAGACCATGTACCAGAGCGGCAAGGCCGCCCAGATAGCAGCGGAAATGCAAAAGTACAACCTTTCCCTGCTAGGTATCAGTGAAGCCAGATGGACGCAGTCTGGCCAGAAAAGGCTGTTAAGTGGGGAGATGATTCTGTATTCAGGTCATGAAGAGGAGAATGCCCCCCATACAGAAGGTGTAGCATTCATGCTGTCACCAGTGGCACAGAGAGCGCTGATGGGCTGGGAACCTCTTGGGCCAAGAATCATCACAGCAGCCTTTAGAACCAAGAAAAAGCTCAAGCTGAACGTCATCCAGTGTTATGCGCCCACTAATGACAGGGACGAGGAAGAGAAACAAGAGTTCTACGACCGACTCCAGAGTGCCTTGGACAAATGTGTGGAGCGAGACATCACTATCGTCATGGGCGATTTTAATGCCAAAATAATAATAAGCGCATTAAATAGGCGCTTTATCCCAATTGAAAATCGGCTCAAAGCGCCGCCGCGAACTGAACCCAACAAGCACGCTCACGTGAATCACGCGCATTCACTCACACACTGTACATAAACACAGAACATTCACGTGGTGCTAAGGGCAAGCTCAAGCGAGCTACTGTAGTTTTTGGAAATTCAAAATCGTTTGTATTTGAAATTTGATTAAGTGGGCTGAAACTGATACCAAAGTGGAGGGGGGGGGGGGGGGGGAAGAGCCGGAGTACCCGGAGTAAGAACCCCCGACGGTCCGCCCGAATTAACGGTGACACTTACTAGAGGAGAAAAATCCGACGCCGGAACCCGTAGTCGAACCACGCACCTTTAGCATTGGTGGCAGGCGCCTTAACCACTGCGCCACGGACCGCCCCGGGGAGGACAACACCGGATACGAAGAGGTGATGGGGAGACAGGCTCGGAGATGAGTGAGAACTGGGAGAGGTTTGTAGAATTTTGTGCTCTAAACCGACTTGTCATTGGAGGCAGCATCTTCCCACACAGAAGGATACGCAAAGCAACTTGGGTCTCACCTGACCATACAACAGAGAACCAAACAGACCATATCTGCATTAGCAAGAAATTTAGAAGATCCCTTCAAGATGTTCGAGTGAGGAGGGGAGCAGATGTCGCCTCCGACCACCATCTGCTTACCTTAAGAATGAAGCTCAAGCTAAAGAAAAGCCGCACAGAGACAACAAGAAGACAGCGCTATAATGTAGGCGTCCTGAGAGAAACTGGAGTTAAAGAAGAGTTCAAACTGGTGCTGTCCAACCGGTTTCAAGCGCTACAGGAGCTAGTAAGTGAAGAGGAGGCGGTCACCACAGAGCAGCAGTGGAAGGCAGTTAGAGAGGCGCTGAACTCAACCTGCAAAGACACTGTAGGGTTCAGGAAACACCATCACAAGGACTGGCTGTCGGCACAGACCTTGAAGAAGATAGAAGTGAGGAAGCAGAAGAAAGCAATTGTCAACAACAGTCGCACGAGAGCAGCCAAAGTAAGGGCACAGGGGGAGTACTCAGAAGCCAACCGCGAGGTGAAGAGGAGTATCAGGGCAGACAAGAGGGCCTACACAGACAGCCTGGCAGCAGAGGCAGAAAAGGCAGCAGGCAGCGGCAACATGAAACAGCTCTACGACATTACCAGAAGATTGTCAGGCAAGTATGGCCATACAGAAAGACCAGTAAAAGACAAAGAAGGCAAGCCAATTGCAGACAGAGCAGACCAACTCGACAGATGGGCCGAGTATTTTGAAGAGTTACTGAACAGACCTAGCCCACCCGACCCCCCAGACATCCAGCCGGCAGAGACCGACCTACCCATCAGCTGTGACAGACCCAGCCGGGAAGAGATCAGAAGAGCAGTGGCATTTTTGAAGAACGGCAAAGCAGCAGGCCCAGATGGCATCCCAGCGGAATCTCTGAAAGCAGACCTAGAGACAACAGTGGAGATGCTGTACCCACTGTTTGGAAAGATCTGGGAAGAGGAGGTGATGCCGGCTGACTGGAAGGAGGGGTACCTAATCAAGCTTCCCAAGAAAGGCGACATCAGCAAGTGTTCCAACTACAGAGGAATCACCTTGCTGTCAGTACCAGGAAAGGTCTTCAACAGGATCATCCTGGAGAGAATGAAGAGCTCCGTTGACCCCCAGCTGAGAGACCAGCAAGCAGGATTCAGGAAGAACCGATCATGTACAGACCAGATCGCCACTCTCCGCATCATCGTGGAACAGTCTCTGGAGTGGAGCTCCCCGCTGTACGTCAACTTTGTGGATTATAAGAAAGCATTTGACAGTGTGGACCGAGAGACTCTGTGGAAACTCCTACGACACTACGGTGTACCCACAAAGCTCGTCCGCCTGATCAAGAGCAGCTACGATGGCATGACATGTCGCGTGATCCACGAAGGGCAGTTCACCAGGGAGCTCCAGGTCAGAACTGGTGTCAGGCAGGGGTGTCTGCTGTCTCCGTTCCTCTTCCTACTGGCCATAGACTGGGTCATGAAGATGACCACAGAGCACAGACGAAGTGGAATACAGTGGACACTGTGGACACAGCTTGACGACCTCGATTTTGCAGACGACTTGGCATTACTGTCCCACACTCATCAACAAATGCAGGACAAGACCACGAGGCTTGCTGACATCTCGTCCCAAGTGGGCCTCACCATTCACAAACAGAAAACAAAGACAATGAGGCTGAACGCAACCAGGGAAGAACCAGTCTTGCTTGCTGGCACCCCGTTAGAGGAGGTGGAGTCCTTCACCTATCTCGGGAGCATCATAGACAAAAAAGGCGGCACTGATGCAGATGTCAGAGCACGAATCGGTAAAGCCAGAGCAGCCTTTCTCCAGTTGAAAAAAGTGTGGAGTTCCAGAGAGCTGTCACAACATACCAAAGTCCGGATTTTCAGCTCCAATGTAAAAGCAGTTCTCCTATATGGAGCAGAGACTTGGAGATTGACAAAAACCACAGTCAACAGAGTACAGACCTTCATGAACAGTTGCCTTAGAAGAATTTTGAAAATCCACTGGCCAGAGAAGATCAGCAACGTCAGACTCTGGGAGAGAACAGAGCAGATAACAGCAGAGAATGAAATTGGGCGAAGAAGATGGGGATGGATCGGTCACAGTCTGAGAAAGCCAGCTTCCAGTATCACTAGGCAGGCATTGTCATGGAACCCCCAGGGAAAGAGAAAAAGAGGTAGGCCGAGAAACTCCTGGCGTCGAGACCTCCAGGCAGACATCAAGAGACTGGGAACCACCTGGAGTAGAATCGAAGGAGAAGCACAGGACAGGAGTTGCTGGAGGTCTCTCGTCGACGGCCTATACCCGGGTAGGGGTGACAGGCGTAAGTAAGTAAGTTGGAGGCACTTTGCATCTGAATGAGGCAAGACAAAGATACTGTAGTCTACCGAGTTGCCCACTGTTTTTGGCGTAGTATGTTCTGATGATCCTTTACGACGCAAATGACTGCACGCTGTTGTCTGCTTTGTGTGAGCTTCACAGTTAGTCAGATAAAGCTAATGTTTTCATCTGCAAGATAGATTCTCATCGCATGGGACACACGAGAATCTATCGACAGCAGGGGCACATGAGAATCTATCTTGCAGATGAAGATAAATGCTTGGTGCATTTACTGTTGTGCTCAGGCGCTTGCCGGGTTATGTCTTTCTTTCTTATGGGTTACTTCCTTGTACATGTATTTTTGAACGCTGGGTGTCGCATTTTTTTTCGGTCCAGAGTTTACATTTTCACCCGTCTTCATCAGAGCACTCAGTACACCGTGACCATGCATATTTGAATCAGTTGATGTTCCGTAGTTCACATAGACACTCTATAGCAGGAGATGGCGGCTAGGCCATGATGGCCTTGAATCATGGTCGATCCGTCTCCTGCAACTGGTACATCGGCGTTAGGCGACACCTTCCAATGCGGCCTTGGGGTTAAATAAGGTAAAGTAGATCCCCCCTCCCACCCCACTCCGTGCACAGAAAAACCACCACGACAAACGACCACGCCTGTGTTAAGAAAGGAATCGGGACGGGGTGAGGGTGGATGTTGGGGTAAGACTGGCGCGGAGGGAGGGAAGGTCCAACTAGCAATTAATCGCCGTGTGACTGTGACGAGACCCTCGATATGAGGATGAGAGTAACAATGAGACAAGGGATCCGTCGGGCCATTATGAGAAGGCACCTCAGGCTGCTGTTATGCCGTCATCAACGCCTCTCGCTCTGACGTGACGTGAACGGCCGTCAGCACTTGAGCGGCTCCACCTGACCGCGATCTAGGCACACGTCGCCATTTATTGGTTCTCACTCACGCGCGCTCATTTTCCCAGTGCGTTAAAAAGCGGCCCGATGGATTTTTGCGCACTGGGTTGCAGTCGTCGTGACCAGTGACTGAGTCCATTATTAGCCAGCTTCTTCCAACCGCAATCTTGTTGATAAATGTATTCCTGTGAACCCTTGCATAAATCCTTTAAGATGAATAAAACATTCTCCCGTAAAAAAAAGTTCTTGTTTTTATCCTACGAAGTTCACGATTTTGTCCAGATGTTCAGACAATGCTGCTGGGGTTATAATAGGGTTTGCGTAAGTGCAGGCAAGCACTGATGTGTGTGATGCGTATGCAAGCATTGCACGTGCAGGTCACAGTGCACGTGCGCATGCACGCTCAAGTAACTCTCTTCATGCGTCCAAGTGTTCAGTCCCGCTCACGTTTACTGGCACACCCAGACATGTACTTCAATGGCCGGCTTAGCAAACTAACATGCCGTAATGCGCCTGGAGATAAAGTTCTTCAAATGCCATCCGTTTTGTGGGATAAAGTGACATTATGCTATTTTGAATACCTCAAAAATCACTTTGTAAACTCTGTATTTCTTATCTGCTTTTGACTGTGATATCATGGGCTCTCAATGCTGCACGTCTGATCTCCAAGAGGCTTAGATCCTTGTGAGCCCCCGCTGATCTATGCCTCTACGATATACGATTTACGTCTGTTCTGCTGAACTCAAAACAGGATGTTTTCGACCACCCACGTCTGTTGCTGCGGGCTGAAAATTCAGTTGTTGTTATGCGATAGCGCGGACAGGCACAGCAGATTTTAATATTTAACCCGATATCTTTCTCCATCCGACGAGCAGAAAATGGAGAAAAGTTAGGTCCGATCTCTGTTAGCTACAGGCATAGATTCTCATGAGATCCTGTGGGTTCAGATGCTCTTGAGAATCTATGTCTTTTTCGGACTGTAAGATTCCATCCCTTAGTTTTATATTATTTCTCCTTTCATTCCAAAACATTTTTTTAAACCCTGTGTGTGTCGGTAGCGGTTTTAGTCGCGATGATTCCTGCATTAATCATCGCGACTCAAACTGCTGCCCACACCCAAAGGGTTAAACAATATGGACACATGTATCGAACGCCACCCATTCTTGGAAGACAGATCCTCAGGAGCCCCAGCAGCTTGCTAGGGCGCGTTAAGATCTGGTCGGCCCAGTTTTCCGCAATATGGCCGACTTGTCCTGTGAGCAGGGACTCATTTATTATGTTTACTGTATCCGCCATCAAGATGCCCACGCTCCCGTGCGAATTCAGGAGCTCTAGAGGCATCAGGTCAAGCACTGAGCCTGACAGGATCGCGTCAGAAAAGTCGTCAGAGATGAACTTACTGACTTCTACAGACTCCAGTCTTGTGTGCCCGTCTCTGGCATTGCGCCAAGAGTGGCCTGTTGTTTCCTTTACATAACTGGCACTCTCTCTGACACAGGCAGCTGCGACTTGTTTTAATATGGACGTCACACGCTTTATTTGTGGCTGCCTTCGACGTCAGATTGTGCGTTTTACGTCAAATTAGAACGTATATACGTCACACGCAGTGTCTTGTCTGCGTTCGACGTCAGGCTTTGCATTCGACAGCAAATTATGACGTCTCGCAGCGGCACGGTGCGAACCGATACCGGCAGTGCATGGCTCGGCTATCGCGGGAGAATCGAGCCGATTCAGTGAGAAAAAGGGGATCGACCCTGTGGTAGACTTCATGCAGACCGAGTCCGGTCAGAAATTGTATGCCCTGTGCAGGCAAAAGACTTTAAGCCCATTTTTGTGAAAAGCGAGATTTTCATTTCGAAAAACAAAAAGGACTCTCTGTCTTATGCCTTCCTAATGCGCAAAAGGCCATCAGCGCGGGTCAACGGCGACCGACGTCGGCCTGATGGCCTTTGCGCACTGGGTTCCTCAGCTAGGGCAGATATGTCTGGCTACAGCCTCCTTGTCTCTATCAGTAAATCATTTCCACACAACCGCATCCAGTCCCCCTGCATCTGTAAGAGGCGTAGATCCACATGAGTCACCGCAGTGGCAAGGGCTCACGAGAAACTAAGGCACCTTTTTGCTCACCACGAACGGCACCAGCTGCTCTGTGTTACTCCGGGTCAAGCGTGCGGCTTCTTGCAGAGAATTGCAACATCATTTTGAAGGACAAGGTCCGACACTGGCTGACCCCAGACTTCTCATGAAAACAGTAGATACAGTCGGCATAGGTTTCGGCGCCTTGGTCTGTCTCCGACTGAGGAGTAGATGGGCTTCCGAGAGCTTGTGAACTTGTGGGCGTCTGCAAGAGGCATAGATTCTCTTGAGCCCCTGCGTCCGCATTCTCATGAGAATCTCTGCCTCTTGCAAAAGGATTTGGTCCAGGGGTTGTATGACAAACAGCGGTGGTGATCTTCCGATGCTCTGCATCGTAACTTCTGACAACTTGTCAACCTCTGGAAGGACTCTTTTTTTTTTTTTTTTTAGTCAGGGATGTTTGGTGGCCTCAAGACCTCTTGCAGTTCGGGAACGCAAATGTACTTTAACTTGTTCTTTGCATCTTTGAAGCATACATCATTATGAGCTCCTGTAGGTTGCGTTGGCCCTTGAGGCTTTGTTTCTTTCGTAGGCGTGTAGGGGTTTCTTGAGAAACTGAATTAGTAACTAAACCCACCGTGACAGGTTGTTTGAGAGGGGTCGGCAAAGGAAGCAGACTAACAACGAAAGCCACTCTCGTGCTAGAGACAATCCCGTATAGATCCTCACGAACTCCCGCAGGAAGATCTGTGTCGATTTCGCTGACACGCATTTACATCCGTCCATTTCTCAAGAAGAGGAGTTACAACAACTTTCTTCGGAATCGGATAAACGAGAGACCAACTTTCACTGCCAACTCGGGAAAACGGAACACGGACCAACTGCAAAAGACGTTGATCCTCATGTTCCCTCGCTGCTGCTGGGGCTCACGAGAATCTGTCCCTCTTGCTGATACCACTGTGTTTCCTGGGGCTCTTTTTCGGCGTTGAATGATCAACAAAGATTTTAGAGGCCGGCACAGCCTGGCACTGCTGACAGTGCAAGGGTTAATTATACTGGGACTGACAGGGAGACTACTTGACTAAATACCGTAAGCCTGCACACACTGGGTGTCTCCCTCGATTGCTGCGCTGATATCAGCGCAGCAATGGAGGGAACCAGCCAGTGTAAAACCTGCATTGTCGAGTTAGACTATTTGTTATGCAAAGAAACTGTCCTTGCCGAGCGCTGGACATTATCGGGACTTCTTGGCGTTTTGTGTCCGCATAGACTTGACGTTATTGCGCCCTTTCTGAGTCAAAGGCTGGGCAAGAGGGTTCACTGAACCCATTTAGCCCCGAGTCCCTACAGCAGGAGGTTGATTGGCGATGATAATGGTCATGGTCAATCCACCTCCTGAAAGTGATACATAGTCGTTGTGTTACACTTCCACAATTTGGGAAATGCACCCGTGGGGCTAAAAGGGTTAACTTGAATGTCATAAAATGGAAGACTGTTCTGGTCTTCTCCTTTGTACGTCGGAAGGAAGAGGAGACTTGTGGAGGGGGGAAGGGGGGGGGTGTGCTCATGAGCATTTATCTCTCTTGTTAGTCCCATAATGTTATATGTGCCTAATTTTGCTCCCAGCTCTTCACGCTAGTGTCAGTCAGTGTGCTGTGGTTACAGACGCGCGGTCCGTGAGCACTGGCAGCGAAGGGGTTACTAATAATACCTTTAAAAAGAACCTGAACTGATGCAGTTAAAATAATAAATTAAATTAATCAGCGCATTAAATAGGCGCCTTACCCAATTGAATATCGGCTCAAAGCGATGCCGCGAACTGAACCCAACAAGCACGCTCACGTGAATCACGCGCATTCACTCACATACTGTACATAAACACAGAACATTCACGTGGTGCTAAGGGCAAGCTCAAGGGAGCTACTGATGTTTATGAAAATTCAAATCGTTTTTATATTTGGGCTGAAATTGATACCAAAGTCGTGGAGGAGGAAGATCCGGAGTTCCCGGAGAAAGAACCCCCGAAGGTCCGCCCGAATTAACGGTGACACTTACTAGAGGAGAAAAGTCCGAAGCCGGAACCCGGTATCGAACCTCGCACCATTAACATTGGTGGCAGGCGCCTTAACCACTGCCCCACGGACCGCCCCCAGTTAGCTCTCTAGTGCACGCAGCCACTGATACTGTCAACATTTCCAGTGGCAGCATGCACAGAATGATTGATAACCAGCTTGGACTAACGTTTGTGTAAACCAGTTTCTCTCTTGTTTTGTTTTTGTTTTGTTTTGTCGACGCATTATCGAATTCTGCAGAAGATTTCGTTTTACTGCGAAGCAATAACTTCGGCGTTCCCGTTATCTCTGGATCAGTTCGTCACTGCAGAAGAAAAGGGTTTATGCATGGTTACATACGGCCGAGCGTTATCGCTAGCCGTAATTCAGCAAGTTGCGTTCATTTCTTCCCTTGCACTTCCAGAACCAAACGACGCGCAGCTGATCGGCTCTCAATTTACATCCTGAGGCTGATTTGTAAAAAAAAAAAAAAAAAAAATGTTTATTATCCTAGATCCTATGAAGGCTACATAACACATTAGGCGATAGATCAGCCAGTTTAGTTCAAGGGTAGAGCCAGAATAGCTTGGCGCCTAAGGCGCCAAGCTATTCTGGCACCACCCTTGAACTATCATAGTCAAATTAATTTCAAGCTGGAGTGTATCAGGATGAAAAGGGTTAATAACTGCGCACTAGTCAAGAAATGTTGTGACTGCCCGGTCTGTGCGTGTTTTTTTTTTTTTTTTTTTTTTTTTGGTATTAAACCATTTAACCCCGGCGCACTACGGCAGGTGATGGATCGACCATGATAATTGAAGGGTAGTGCCAGATTAGCATGGCGCCATCAGCTGCAGCTGGTACACAGTAGTTAGGTGACGACTACAAAAGTGTGGGAAGTACGGCCGTGGGGTTGATTGGGTTAAAGTACCATTAGACGTAAAACTGAATACAAATTTGTGTTTGTTGTGCCTTGTCGACACACCTGATGAGCTTAGTTTGGTCACGCAGCAAAAGCACACGCGTAATCGCACTGACTTGTTTATTCTGCGCTGCCGTTAGCGTGTCAATATATATTTTAGCTGTGTCTCGTTTTGATAGCGGTGCATTTATAGAACTCAGTGGAGTCATTGTCAGGTTACTTGATATACAGACGACGTGTGCTGAGCTGGATTGTCCTGTGTCTAAATGAACCATAACTAGACCTGTGTGTAGTGTTTCCTAATATAGCCATCTGTTATAGAAGTGTATCTTTGAACAGTTACGTCGGTAGTGGGCCTTCAAGCTTTTGTTTGCTTTTTATACGCTTGGAAGTCACCTTTTCATCTTGATTTTAACTCATTCGAGACGAACGGCATCCGGATACGCGGTTTAAGCCGCGTATCTGGATGCCGTTCGTCTCGAATGAGTTAAAAAATGAAACAAAAGGAAATAGAACGATCGTAGACCATTGTAAGCTTGACTTCCATCAGAACTCGATCATGATAGGTTTAAGGGTAGTCCAGGTGCGTCTCCAGACGCCAAGCTAACCAGGCACTACATTTGTTCTAGCACGATCCCTCCTTCTTCGTGCATCTTGTGCCTGAAATCAAGGCAATGCAATTAATTTAACTCATTGCAGACATATGTTGTTTCTGAAACTTAAAGACCAAAAGCCACAACCGTACAAGGAACATAGAGACAAAGTGACACCAGCAAGAGGCATAGATCCTCATGAGCCCCCAGACTACGGGGGCACATGAGGATCTATGTCTCTGGCAAGTGGATACTATTCGGTTTTCCTCGACAGTAAAGGGGTTAACTCAGATATTCGCCGCGTTCTCGTATGCGGAACGTCTCGAATAAAATTTAAGATGGTAACAGCATCATGCAGGACTAACCATCTGTCTAGTGTCCACTGTAATAACTCACACACGTAATGAAAAGAGCACACCATGTCTGCCCCGTGAAGGCAAAAAGACAGCCAGTCCGCTTTGTCAAAAGCGAGATTTTCATTGTATTACGACGAAAACCCCGCTTTTCACATAATATGGACTTCGTGTCCTTTGCCTTGACTGACAAGCGCGAAATAAATGATCGAATGCTTCTGTCATCGTATAACTGGGCCAAAGAGTAGCAGGCAAGTTTATGTTCTTCTTTGTCCGCTGTGAAAGTGCACGGGTAATGATCAAAGTACATGTGTGCACGCGTTACAGGTCAGCTTCAGTATGTCGCGACACCTGCGAACCGTCAACTGTGTCCGCGTCATTCGCTTTGAAGCGTGAAGCTTAATTTACATAAACTTGTGAAAATATAAATGATAGTAAAAGACCCTCGGGCCGACGCCAGCTTTAGTTGGCCCGCGCACCACAGTGCGCGGGCCAACTAAAGGTGACGTTGGCCTAAAGACCTTCTGTCTTCTGGTAGCCTGCACTTGCTTACTTACTTACTTACGCCTGTCACCCCGTCGACGAGAGACCTCCAGCGACTCCTGTCCTGTGCTTCTCCTTCGATTCTACTCCAGGTGGTTCACAGTCTCTTGATGTCTGCTTGGAGGTCTCGACGCCAGGAGTTTCTCGGCCTACCTCTTTTCCTCTTTCTCTGGGGGTTCCATGACAATGCCTGCCTAGTGATACTGGAAACTGGCTTTCTCAGACTGTGACCAATCCATCCCCATCTTCTTCGCCCAATGTCATTCTCTGCTGTTATCTGCTCTGTTCTCTCCCAGAGTCTGACGTTGCTGATCTTCTCTGGCCGGTGGATTTTCAAAATTCTTCTAAGGCAACTGTTTATGAAGATCTGTACTCTGTTGACTGTGGTTTTTGTCAATCTCCAAGTCTCTGCTCCATATAGGAGAACTGCTTTTACGTTGGAGTTGAAAATCCGGACTTTGGTGTGTTGTGACAGCTCTCTGGAACTCCACATTTTTTTTTCAACTGGAGAAAGGCTGCTCTGGCTTTACCGATTCATCCTCATTGTCTTAGCCTGCACTTAGGAACTACATTATTAGGGGCGGCCTTCCTGTTCCCGTTGCACCTGATAGCTCGCGATACATTGGATCGCGTGACGCCGGGGTTGACCTGTACATTGTAACGAGCGGTCGATCCATCTTCAGCTGTTGGCGCGAGATCCGGTGTGGCCACATCGTAACTACCGCCTCTGTCGCCGTATATCTGGGCGGTTTATTTCTTTTCCATTGTTCGCGTCGGACGTGCAGCGTTATTGGTGGCACGATTAACGGTGATGGCCTAGCTGATTTAGTGTCTTGCTGCACAGCAACACATTTTGATCTGGTCTGAGTGTGTCCGGGGCCTCTGTTCATTTTTGCGTGAGGGTCTATGTGATTCTGTACCCTACTGAGCCGTGTAGACCGGTCCAAAATAACAAACCAGCACTCATTCACGAAGTTTGTAAAAGTTCGCGTTCTAAAATTTTTCATGAAAGCAACACGCAAGACCTCATAATTACCGCAAAATAGCCAACAAGCAGAGAAAGACACTTCGAAATACAGTCTACTTTGCTTATAATAAGGTCGGCAATAAAAAAAGTTATAGCACCATTTAAGAAAAAAATGTCCTGACAACACACTTTTTATGTAAATTACTTTGCTTATTACAAACTTCACAGGAAATAACAGGAAGAAAAGTTGGGTCCCCTGCTGGCGGTTTGTAACAAAGACAAAACCACAGGCTAGGGGGTAGATATGAATGAGTCCTGTATCAAGCAACGAGGAAACAAAGGCAAATCGTATGTCGGCAAGAGGCATAGATCCTCATGAGCACCCGCATTACGCGGGGGCTCATGAGGATCTATGCCTTTTGCAGTTCCATAGTTTTCCACCCAAAAAAGGAATAATCCAGGGATATCACAGTCAAGGCAGATAGAAAATACAGACTGACAAAGTGACACAGCTGTAAAACTGACTTGAAGAAATAAAATACTGTAAGATCGATACACTGACATCGTGAAAAACACATTTCCTGAACCCAGCCTGAGGACAAAACGGCTATGTTTTTCTTTTTTTGCAATGGAAAAACAAGAATGATGACAGTGAGCGAGTGTGAGATAATGTTCTTTTGACCATAACAGAAGTGTTGAAGCAAAATATAATCCATATCCATTTTTTCGTGAAAAGCGACATTTTCATTGTAATGCACTGATATTCCCGCTTTAGTTAAAAAGGTGAAGTCCAAAGACAGTAAATGCATTTTTATGAAAAGCGAAATTTTCATTGTAATACAGTGGGAATCTCGCTTTTCGCTAAAATAGACTTGCTATCTTTTGCCTTCGGAGGGCCGTATGCCTCCTGGTTAGCTTCGTCCCATCACTCACAAAACCGTTAACACATTCTGTCCCAGGACCGAAATCCCCAAATGTTCAAGTTGCCCTCTGAAGGACTGTATTACAATTCTAGAGACAGATCGAGAATGATACTTCAAGGGTGGTGCCAGAATAGCTTGGCGCCCATAGGCGCCAAGCTATTCTGGCACCACCCTTGAACTATCATCCTCGATCCATGTCTTGCTGTGGTGCGTCGGGGCTGAATGAGTTAAATTTAATGTTTAAACCTTTAAGGTCCACCACGAAGTTGATTTCAAAGACGGGGCGCCGAATAGGGTCTGAACAAATTTTTGACCCCAGCTGTATTCCAATCCGCAACCTTTCGGACGAGAGTCAGACGCTCTACCACCGAGCCACCCAGCGCCCCCATCTCTCGCAGTTGGCGGTGTATGCGAAAGAGTTACATTGCCCTTTTATTAGATTGACCCGATACGGGCTCGCACGTAAATATTGCTTGTGTAGCAGAAATATCTTGGGGCGTTTTTCTTCGGCTCTTTTTATCAGCGTATCAATCATTAGTAATGCAAGGTTTGTCCTCAGGAAATGAAGTGACGTGAGTGATTGCATTAGTGATGGTTGAAAAAAGAACACCACGCTTAGGAGTGTGCTATTGTATGTTTTTCATGTTTGTGTTGTGTACGTAAATTTATGTAAGATTTACGGACAAGACTTTTTGTAATATAAAGAAATTACATGATGCAGACCTTTTGCATCTTTAACCCTTTTCATCCTGTTACACCACAGCTTGAAATGTATTTGACTGTGATAGTTTAGTCAAGGGTGGCGCTAGAATAGCTCGGCGCATGAGGCGCCAAGCTATTCTACCACCACCCTTGAACTAAAACGGTTGATCTATCTTGTAATCTGTAATGTAGCCTTCATAGGACAACAAGCACATTTAAAAAAAAAAATCAGCTTCAGGATGTAATAAATCTAAATAGTAGTAGTTTCGCTTTTTTTTCTTTTATTTTTATTTTTTATTTATTTTTTTTTTTTGGGGGGGGGAGGGTGAGGTGGGGGTGGGGGTGGGGGGGGGGGATGCATTTGTACTTAAAAAAAATTTAATAGGCAAATTCAGACACCAAACGTCGTGAAAAATACTTTGTGAAATTTTAATCGGTCTTGAAATTGTTGCTCAAGTAAGCCTTTTTTCATAAAGGAAAGTTAAACACGTTGACGGTTGAACACGTTTACCGGTGTCTCGGCGGATAAATATTACCTACTTTGCGAGTGCTGGTCTGTGATTTTAGACCTTATGTCTGAAAGCCGCAATGTCCAAAGTCACAGCCTGCACACTGTTAACACATTACATTATGAGACTGACATTAAAAAAAAAGAAAAAAAAAAGAAACAAAAAAAAAAAAAAAAAACTTGCTTATTGTCTTATGAAAGCTACGTGATAGATACGGAGATAAATCAACCATTTATGCTCAAGGGTGGTGCCAGAATAGCTTGGCGCCTCAGGCGCCAAGCTATTCTGGCACCACCCTTGAACTGTCATAGTCAAATTTATTTCCGGTCTCAGTGTATCAGGGTGAAAAGGGTTAGTGAACGGACTGCATGCCCGTGTGCACAGTGCAAGAGCAAAAAGTACTGTTATGTAGTTATGTAGTAGGAGGAGAGAAAGACACCGGCAAGTGTCACCTTTCCTCCGCCCACGACATCACTGCGCAGTGAGTCACCACCAGCTCCATACTTAGTCGCGCGCTGACGTCATGGCACAGCGCCAGAGTCGCGACACTCTATCACACTGGATTAGCAGCACGTAACATCGGGTAACCAGGTAATTTCGCTCCATTTTGGCCAACCCTCCCAACCCGGCAGTGTGGTACGCGACTAATGCTGATGTCAGCGAAATGTGTGTGCACGTCACTGCAGTAATTTGCCGTCACATCAAAGCGCGGCAGTGCAGTCAAAATGGGGACCGGTTACATCCGCAAGCGGCATAGATTTTCATGTGCCCCCGCAGGCTGCGGGGGCACATGAAGATCCACGCCGCTTGCTGGTGCTGTTTGCGTGATTTATTCACAGACAGAAGAGGTGACCTGGTGTTGTTTAGTCTACGATGGAAAGGAAAACGTGGACGCCTGCCCACACTGACATGACAGGAAAGTGGAGAAATGTTGTTGCTGGCGAACGCCGGCCACTTACTTTGTCAAAGAGGCATAGATCTTCATGAGCCTCCGGAGGTGTGTGGGCAATGGTGGAACATGTCTTTTGTTGGCTGTGGTGGCTGCAATTTTATATTCACCTGGCACAGAAGAGACATCATTTCTATTCATACATCGGTAATATATTGATCTTGTAGTGCGCTTAGAGCATCATTTATTTACAGGTTAAGCACTGTAGCTATATATGTATATTATTGCAAGACAAAGCAGATCCATGGGAATTTATACCGTCTGCTCCACACTCCGAGCTCCAGCTGCAAAATAGTGACTCAGTATGATTTCTGTCCTGCTGGCGCCATTTACATCATGATTTCGCCAGCCAAGCAGGAGGTCGTCGGACAGTCAATGTAAATCAAAAGGAAAGTTAGTTTTTCAATTTCCCTGTCAGTCGTGCCCGCGTGATGGGGGGCCAATTGGGGGTTTATGTTTGCCTGGCTTCTACAGGCCACAAGCCCGCGCCATTTTAGACACCCCCTCCCGCTCCCCCCCCCCCCCCCCCGACCCCCCTATCCTTGAGCGATCGCCAGGGATGACAACTCCGTCACCGCAGCAGTCCGACCACCAGCCAGAGTAGCGTGGCGCAAGAAGCATAGATTTTCATGAGCCCCTGCTTCAAAATCTACGCTTCAAGCCTATATTCTTTGCTACTTCGGTAACTTACTTCAGGCGCCCGTGAAAAAGCAAGCTTCTTACTGACAATTCTTCTGATGGAAAATAACAAACAAACACAGAAACAAACAAACAAACAAACTCTCTGTCTTTGGGAAGTTGTCATTAACGTTCGTAAGCGTTCTGTTGACTACTGCTTTAACCCATTCAGCAGCAGGAGATGGGTCGTCCATGATAATTGAAGGGTAGTGCCAGATTAGCTTGGCCCCTGTCAGCGCCAAGGTAATCTGGGCACTGCCCTTGAATTATCATGGTCGATCCATCTCCTGCAACAAGTGCATAGTCGTTAGATGACGCCTCCAAAATTTGGGAAATACGTGCGCCGGGCTGAATGAGTTCGGCATCCTGTCTCGAAAGACAATGGAGTATGCGCTTGCTGGGTCAGTCACTGGAGTGACCTCTCCAGTGCGCAAGCCTGGGCGAAGTGTATGGAGATCCTGGGATGCCCAGTCGTCAAGATCCCCCTCTCGGCCTCGCTGATGTATCCAAAGGAATGCAAAGCAGTACGTTTGGCACCAGTTTGGCTGCAGGAGCTGCCAGAACAGTGCGTGAATACAGGCAGCTGTCTGCCTTCGGGGCTCCACTCCTGATTTGAAGGGTTTACTCCCCCACATTTGGCCGTTGGATCTAACCTGATCTCCTCCGTCCTCTAGCCGTTGGCTGTCAGAAACAGCTCATCCGCCTAGTGGTGCAATGTGAACACCACCCCCTCACGTGGTTTAGCCCACCAGCTGAGGTGGTTTGCGCTTGGAGCCAGCACGTGAGAGATTAAGGAGATGGATGAGGACCAGTGATGCCCGTCCGTCCTATGTAGAACGCAGCTGCCGAACAGCAAAGGTACTACCTCTATCCAGAGCCCCCTACACCCCCGGGCTGAATGAGTTAAAAAAAAAAGTTTCAAAGTTGATCTTTCGTGGAGATCTGTCAAACTGCAAATTAACTAGGCTGACGTAGACGCTCTACAGTGATATATATCCTCGGTTAAAATTATTGCATTAATGAGATGACGTCAGACTTGCAAACTTTCAGATTGGTAGGACGCCTCTTTGTGTAATCGTGTGACGTTTGCCAGCTATTCGAAAACAGTACAACCCTGTGCACTACAACAGAAGAAATGTCGGCCATGAATAGTTCAAGGGTGATGCCGGAATAGTGTAAACCACGAAGCTATGCTGGCAGCACTCTTGAACTATCACGGCTGGTGCATGGCCTTGACTGTAATGCAATTTTCTTAACACATTCGAGACGTGGTGCGTTAGGATACGCAGCTTCAAGCCACGCATCCGAATACAGCGCGTCTCGGATGAGGTCAGACTTCTCCCAAATTTGAAAATGTGACGTCTTTGGACGCAAAGAATTATTTCAAGCACTCGTAGGACTTCTCCCAGATTAGAAAAATGTCGACGTTAACTCATTCTACCCCAGACACACCACAGCAAGATAAGGATCGACCATGATAGTTCAAGGGTGATGCCAGAATAGCTTGGCGCCCATGGGCGCCAAGCTATTCTGGCATCACCCTTGAACTATGATGGTCGATCTGTGTCTTGCACTGCAAAGCAGTCTTCAGAGGACAACGGCAACATTTGAGGATTTCGGTGTTGGGGTAGAATAAGTTAACTCACCCCAACTCAAAGAGTTAGTATAACCCCTTCGCTGCAAGTAATCAAACATTTCGCGTCTGCAATGACTGCGTGCTGACCGACATTCGCGTGAAGAACACAGATATAAATGAGAGAGAAAAAAGGCACACAGAACATAGGATTAACAAGCCGGAGACATATGTCTCTTGCATCTGGGTAGCGTTCACCTTGCCCCGGCGGTTATGGGACTAGCTGGCGCCCACGTGACCCGACCACTCAGCGCTCACCCTCGCCATCGACCTTGCTTTTTAAATGCCTCTTCGGCTGCAGGTTGCAGAAAACAATTTCACGAGCTTGTCGGAACAAGGGACGGTGATGGCAAAATGTTAGCTTTGCATTCTATTGCTAAACTTGGCTATTTACTTTCTGCACGTTTTCATGGCACCATCTGCAGCTCAATAAAGCTTGTGTAAATTTGATGTGATACATGCGGTGTCTCACATGAAGGCGTGGTGTGCAAGAGGAACAGATTCTCACAAGCCCCATGCAGTCGCAGGGCCTCATGATACTCTATGCCTCTTGATGATGTCTGATATAGATGGGCGCTTATCCAGCCATTTCACTTTCTTCTGGCTCTCGTTCGTCAGTGGCCGAGAGCAGCTGTCGAGGTTTTTATTTTAAAACTTGTGCAAATTTGATGTGGTGTACGTGCAAACCCTCGTCAAACAGCACTCTATGGGAAACGATGGCTGCATGTGTAGTTCATTAATTCATTGCAAACACGAAACTGAGCCGCGACAAGTGAATTCAACAAAGTGTTCAGAATAGAATGACAAATGCAAATGTGCTCCCACTGACACTAAATGCGCCCAGAAGTGCTCAGAGAGCAAGGTACGGAATCTCTCTCTCTCTCTCTCTCTCTCTCTCTCTCTCTCTCTCTGTCTGTCTGTCTGTCTGTCTGTCTGTCTGTCTGTCTGTCTGTCTGTCTGTCTGTCTCTCTCTCTCTCTCTCTCTCTCTCTCTCTCTCTCTCTCTCTCTCTCTCTCTCTCAGTCTCTCTCTCGGCTTAGACAGAAGAACGTTCTTTGTACCTGTATCTGCTTCTCCTCATTTTCTCGCTGATTAACCCTTTTAATGCTGATAAAATTGACTGACAGTTCAAGGGTGGTGCCAGAGTAGCGTGGCGCCTGAGGCGCCAAGCTATTCTGGCACCACCCTTGAAATAAAACAATCAATCAGTAATGTAGCCTTTACAGGACAATAAGCAAAGTTTAAAAAATCAGCCTCAGGATGTAATGGGTTAAAATATTTTTGAATGGGATTGGAGTTAGCCCCCCCCCCCCCCCCCCCCCCCCGCCCCATCCCCGACACACATTTCCGGGTCCGTTCCCCCTTAGGAAAGTTTACATAAATAACTCCACCAATCAGACAGAAACACGTAACAAAGATGAAACAGTTGACTACATTTTCGCTTACAAGCCCTTCCTAACTTGACAAGTATCGGGAGTCGAGTTGACGTCCTTCCGTCGTGATGGGTTGGTTTTTTTTCCCCCCACTGGGCGATCGCATAGCCAAGGGAGACAAATCAGACGACAAATCAGTCTTACCGCATTGAGCCCTAACAGTGTAGTTCCTAAAAGTTGGGATCATCCTCTGAAGACTAACACCACAGTCTGGGGTAGAGAAAATGAATGCATTAAACGATATGTGTATCAATAATGTACATATAGTTCTGAAATTATTTATTTTTTCGGGTCACACCCTTGAACTATCATGGCCAATCATAGACTTCTTTAGTGTGTCAGGGCTGAATGGGTTAACGTTCAGTGCTGAAATCGGGAACCGAGGTCCTCAGTCAACCCCGTTGAAACAGAGGCACCCGTCAAACGCGCTTTGATGTAATACAATTTTACCTTTCGCTCAGTGAAGTACCACGCTATGGTATACCGACTCGCTGTACAGGGCGCACGAGGGTTTACTCAGACGAACCGTAATAACGTCAATATTGAGAGAACAACACAACGAAGAAAGAAACACGCTCGGTCCGTGGCGCAGTGGTTAAGGCGCCTGCCACCAATGCTAAAGGTCCGAGTTCGATACCGGGTTACGGCGTCGGACTTTTCTCCTCTAGTAAGTGTCATGTTAGTTCGGGCGGACCGTTGGGGGTTCTTTATCCGGGTACTCCGGCTCTTCCTCCCGATTCCCTATGGTACCGGTTTCAGGCCACTTTATAAATTTCAAAAGGGATCAAAATTTCCGAAACCTCAGTAGCGGAACTGACCCTTCGCACCACGTGAATGTCCTGTGTTTGTCTTGTACCGTGTTTGTCTTCAGAGTGAATGCGTGTGTGTCACGTGAGCGTGCGTGTTGGGTGCAGTTCGCGGCGCTTTGAGTCGATTCGCAGCATTTGGTAAAAAGCGCCTATATATTAACCGGTATTATTCATCATCATCATCATCATCAGTCCCTTGCTCGAACTGGGCGTTGGGGGGACTGAAAGGCAGCAGCAACAGACAGTGCTCTCCACTGAGTTCTATTTTGGGCGGTGGCAAGCAAGTCTGGCATCTCGAGTTCGGTCCATTCTTTTATGTTTGCGACCCAACTCTTTCTCTGACGACCTCGCCGACGACTTCCTTCGAGAGTGCCTTGGAGGATAGTCTTGGACAAGGTGTTGTGTCGGGTCACGTGGCCAAACCAAGCAAGCTTGCGCCGTTTCACGGTTGCCAGAAGGGGTTCATGTGGGCCCACCAGGGAAGTGACGATGCTCCGTACATATTCGTTGGTCTTGTGCTCGCGGTACGAGATGCGGAGCAACTTCCTCAGGCACTTGTTCTCAAAGGCCTGGATTTTCTTTTCTGAGTCTGCTAGCAGTGTCCAAGTCTCACAGCCGTAGAGTAGAATAGACACTACGAGGGACTTGTAAAGCCTGTACTTGATGGTGAAGCTGATGGAGTTACTTCGCCATATCCTGTCCAGCCTGGCCATTGCGGATGTTGCTGTACCTATCCTGATACGGATCTCTGCTATGCAACTACCGTCTTTGGACAGGGTGGCTACCGAGTACTTGAAGCTATTGACCTCTTCTAGCTTCTGGCCGTTCATGTGAATGTTGCTGCTGCTGTCGCTTGTGGTGTTGATCATCACTTTGCTTTTATCCGTACTGATCTCCATGCCATAAGACCCTGCGCTACTTGAAAGTTTGTCTGTCAGGTTTTGAAGCTCACTATTGCTGCCTGCCATGAGGTCAATGTCGTCTGCGAATCGAAGATTGCACAGGGATCTGCCACCAATAGAGATTGAAGTATGGTGGTCGTGGAGGGTTTCCTGCATGATCTTCTCCAGGAATATGTTGAAAAGGACAGGAGAGAGCAGGCATCCTTGACGGACACCGATCGTCGTCCTGAAGAACTCGCCTGACTGATTGTTAAGTAGAACCGCGCTGCAGGCGTTCTTGTAAAGCGCTTCTATCATTTGGATCAGTCCCTCCTCTGTGTTGAACGATCTCATGACTTGCCAGAGTCCGTCGTGCCAGACGCGATCAAATGCTTTCCTGAAATCAATGAAGTTGTGGTAGAGTTCGCGCTGATGCTGCAGATGTTTCTCAATCAGGACGCGGCAGTTGAAAATCTGCTCTACAGTGCTTCTTCCAAATCTGAAGCCAGCCTGTTCTTCTGCCAGCAGTTCCTCGGCGAAAGTTTTGAGGCGGTTGAGAATGATTCTAATTTATTATTATTATTATTAAAAAGACAGTTACAACACATCTGTCGTAAATGTCTCTTCTAAGCGTGTCTCTTATCTCCGTTGGGTTCTTTTCTGCATTTTACACGCTCGGCACTCAGTCACCTTTAACCCATTCAGCCCTGACGCACTACAGCAGGAGATGGATCGACCATGATAATTCAAGGGCAGTGCCAGATTAGCATGGCGTCTGTCGGCGCCAAGCGAATCTGGCACTGCCCTTCAAATATCATGGTCGATCCATCTCCTGCAACAGGGGCATAGTCGTTAGATGACGCGTCCAAAATTTGGGAAATACGTGCGCCGGGCTGAATGAGTTAAAACAAAACCAAAAAAGTATGGATTTACGTAATAACGAATTACTTCTGTTAGAGGTCGACTTGCGCCTATGGATTTACATTTGTACTTTAAAAATAGTTTTTCATTTACTTTTAGTTCTCTTATCTCTCAGATGTTATTTGAACTGACTGCCTGCCGGCTATAAACGCTTTCTTCTTCACACAATTAAAAAGTTATTTTTTGAACCTTTTTCGACACTGCGGGAAAAGACATCAAAATGGCGCCGTCGGGTACATAAAGACATGAAGAGGTCGAGCTGTATTCTAGTTTGGCAATTTCTCAAGTGTACACTTTCCGGGTCGGATTGTGCTCGAGGCAAAGATTCCCATGAGCCCTTGCCAACGCAGTGGCGTGTACGAATCCAATCTTTTCCGGGTTCCGGATCCCGTTTCACCAGCTTTGCTCCTCAGTGATACGAAGGCCTATGAAGATGTGTTTGATTTTCTTTCTGTCAGCGTCTTCCACGGCAAGAGGCAAAGATTCTCATGAGCCCCTGCGGCTGCAGGGGCCCATGAGAATCTGTGCCTCTTGCAGAACGAAGGGTTTGGTTGATGTACTTCTTCTTCTTCTTCTTCTCGAACGCCGTCACACTTGGAGTTTGGCTCTCAAAATGAAATCTGTGGTCTTCTGTAGTGCCTCCACAGGCCCGTACAGTTTAGGTTGATGTACTAATGTAGATGAGTTTTGCTATCAGTTTCAATCAGCCTTTTCTCTACCACGCTCTGTTTCGTAAGCGTTGGTGCACTCAAGCGGTGCCGCTATCAATCTCATTAATCTGCTCGTGTCTGTACATAGTACAAGAGAGATAAAAGAAACTGCACGGGGCTAAATTAGCGCGCGCGCGCACGCACGCACGCACGCACGCACGCACGCACGCACGCACACACACACACACACACACACACACACACACACACACACACACACACACACACGATGATCCATGTACATATACCCAATGTGCAAAAAGGGTGACGTCGGCCCGATGGCTTTTGCGCACAGGGTAAGTACTTCAATAATCCCCCCCTCCCCCCCCTCCCCCCCCCCCCCCCAACCCTACAAACCCCACAAGCGACTTTGAAGTTGATAAGTTTGTCTAAACTGCCGTGCGCCTTTCAAATAGGTCGATCATTATATTTCATAGGTAGTGCTTTGTTTACTTGGCCCAGTCCTTACGAGCAGGTTCGGTCTGCTTTTCAAAATACGACCGCGTTTGCTGGCCTTGGATCTTGAATTTGCAACGTTCTGTTTGTTCGAATTTTTTTTTTTTGGTGGGGGTGGGGCGGGTGGGGGGTGGGGGGTGGGGGTGGGGGGGGGGTGGGCGGGTCTTTTTTGTTGATCAACAACAGTTGTTTGTTGCTTTTTTGTTTTCGACAACTCAGCTGCCACACACATTTATGCAAGTTTAAGGAATTATGGAGATGGCTTTGACACATGTGAAACGTAAGATGGCATGTTTTTGAGTAGAGAAATGGTTTACCTGCCTAACAACATAATAAGTGCACGCCATTTACATTGTTAGCGAGTGAGCGACGACATAACTGATACATCATTCTTCTTTTTTTTTTTTTTTTTTTTTTTTTTTGTTTGTTTTTGCTGCACTCACTGACGTAGACAGTGAAGAAAACATGTCTCCCGTCCCTCATCTTAACCTCTTCACTTCCGAAGCCAAGTGGCTCGCATTTTGAAATTGTCTGCCAATCTTGACTCAAGCATGCAGAGGTTGCGGGAGATGACTAGACGCCAAACTGCTCGCATGCACTCTCCACAAAGCGAGAATGGATCGGCTTGTGCGCCAGATTAGCTTTAACACTTTCGTGACTCGTCGCTTGATGCCGCGTATCCGAATGCAGCACGTATCGAATGAGTTAACTGACGTCTTAGAATGCTCCCCGTAAATCTTGCAAGACCTTGAGCCTTCACGGCGTGTTCACCTGGGATCATGTGCGTGAATGAACGTAGTCCTGCGCCAGCCACTAAGCAAGGTGCTCCGCTATAGCGGAGCACCTTGCTTAGTGGCTGGCGCAGGACTAAGCTCACTCATGCAGCTGGTCCCTGGTATATGGTCTCTGCAGACTCTGAATACAGCAGGACCAGTTTTGAGCGATCACCCGTATATGGGATCACCTGACATTAAAGACCATTACTTACTTATGTGGTGTTTGGTGACAGGTGAAACTTTCTGCTCTTCAAGACTCTGCATTAAGGCCCCGCCACACATGCCCGATTTTGAGGCCGATTCTTGAGCAGTTTCGAATCGGAGTGTGATCGGATCGGACTGCAAAAACGTGTGCACTGCCACACATTCCCCGACTTTATTTAGCCGACCGGTTTGAATCGAAGATCAAGGTCGTACCTGTTCAGCGAAATAGCTGCTAGTTTGGACAGTTATGATGATGTGCTTGCATTATCAGCCGTTTTACATCATATTCGGGAAGACTGAGGCGGGCGAAACATCGGCAACGAAGGTGGTTGACTGATCTTCCGCCATTTGCAAACTGAAACGACGTGCTTTGCGAGACGCGCTCTGATTGGTTGAAGCTTACAATCGGGGCCGATTCGGATCGGAAAAATAGAGCAGGTTCTAGACACCCGATTCCGATCCGATTGTGATCGGATCGGATATATGACGTCATCCGATCGCAATCGGATCGGAATCGGCTTCAAAATCGGGGCACAACCGTCAAGTGTGGCGGGGCCTTTAGGGAGCTCCAGTTTTGCAAGATCATCTTTTTCGCGCAAGAACAGTGTTGCTTGAAACAATTCTACTATATAGCAAATCAGTCATCGGCAGAGTTTAAGACTGAACGCAAGACGCTTACGAGACGATACACAAACAACAACAACAAAAGAATCTTGTTTACACACAATAGACGCCAGGTCAATAAACTGTTACTACTACTACGAAGAAGAAACTTTGTGGTCGTGTTTTGTGACAGAGGGCTCCATACCATAAACGACTCATAAACCGCCTGGTTTTTTTTTTTTCGTTTTTTTTCCGCACGATGGCGAGATTAAAATTCAAAGCTCCAAACTCCTCCGTGTCCTCATGATCATTCGTCCTTTGTGTTGTAACTGTCTTTTCTAAGCGTGTTTCTTTCTCCGTTGGGTTCTTCTCCGTCCTTTGCGATGAATGTGGCCGATGAAGACACGAACTGAGTATGGTCCCACTGATTCAGAGGGTGTTCAGCTTATCGAATAGAGAGCCGCACGGCGCGAGGATGGTCCGAAGACCGACCAGTGATGACGGCCTGTTCAACCATGGATGGCCAGATAGCCTTATATGACCTCTTCAGTCACAGAGACGTTTAACCCATTTAGCCCCACGGCCGCATTTCTCAAAGTTTCGAGGTGATGCCTAACGACTATTGGCAGTTGCAGGAGATGGATTGACCATGATAATTCCAGGGTAGTGCCAGATTGGCTTGGCGCCTAAAGACGCCAAGCCAATCTGGCACTGCCCTGGAATTATCATGGTCAATCCATCTCCTGCTGTTGGGGGTCGGCGCTAAATGGGTTAATATAACAATAGATAAGGTAAGAAGCTGGTAAGGCAGAGCTGCACATTACAGATCAATCGTCATAGATCTAGTTGGCCTTAATTTAATTTAATTATTAAGTTTTAACAAGTTTTCGGTTCTGATCTGTGATTTCGGAGCCAAAATTTACAGTCCCGCGCTCAAATGCCGGAAATGTGATTTGTTCTTTCGTAGTAGGTTTAACCCGTTCAGTGCCGAGAAATTTTAAACACCACCCAGCTGCAAGAGGCATAAATCTTCATGAGCCCCCGCAGTTGCGGGGGCTCATGAGGATCTATGCCTCTTACGGACGCCACTTTTAATCCATGTTCCTGGCTTATCTAAGTTTTTTTCTCCTAGGTCTTGAATTAACAGAGATCGCAGAAACCCAGTGTGCGCTGCTGGCCCGTACGTCTTAAAATTCAGGAATTCTTTATGATAATGAGTGGTGAGAACAAAGACATGTGCATCTATATAGTTAGAGTATGCACGACCAAAGACTGGTTTGGTTGAGTCTCAAAACCGGACACTAACATCTCTCATCACGGTTTTACTTTTAGAGACAAATACGACTGCAATAGTAAGTGATGCATCCAGAAGCGTAGGTCCTAATGTGCCCTTGTCAATCTGTGTCCCTCACAGATAGATGGTGTTCGCGTATGTAGCGGAAATTGTGATCTCAATGACAGTTTTGCGTGCCGCTGACAAGAGCAGGACAGTTCTCAAAAGCAATCCTTCAACCGGTCGAAGCGGCACAGATTCTTATGGGCCCTTGGAGAAGCATGGGCTCATCTGATGCCTAGTCAGTTGTAGGGAAGCTACCGTAAATGCTTTGTTTCTGATCCTTGAACCGGAGGGAGTTGTAGATTTGTGGTAGTTTTTGCGGCCGTACAGCCTGCGAGTATACAGGCCGTAATTGTTGGGACTGAAGGTCAACGATCTCCTGGCGATAAGGTCATCGTGTCCTACTTCCAGGATCCGCAGGGCAAATACCATCAACACCTGCCAGATCCACATGAGGCATAGATTCTCATGAGTCCCTGCAGCCGGAGGCTTCAGGGACTCATGAGAATCAACGTCTCTTGCTGCGCGCTGCTGAGGTTGATAAAAATCCGTGTTCAACGGCGAGGAGGTCATACGACTAAATCGTGTGTAATCCTTTCGATGGCGGCACTGAGGACCTTCCGAAAATCTATACTTCTTGTTTGGAGAGATAAAGATCTTTTAAAGACCCTTTGCTTACAACTAGGCTTCTTTCTGTGAGGATCGAAACTTTTTGTTTAATCCTTGCACCTCAGACGGAGCAAGCCGTATTGGTTTAAGCTTGCGACTGTCAGAACAAACAAGGCCTCCTGTGTACAATTATTATCAACAAACAAAGCGCCACGCCCCACAGCTGACCCGCTAGGACCGACGTTAACACAAGAACAATAAAACTAGTAACAACATTAATAGCTAACGCCCGACAAAACACTGGCCATAATCTTTCATAACACCAAAGCGTCTTTGGGCCGGCATCAACTCTCTGTCTCTCGTCTCTCTGAAGTCCTTGTCTTTATCTAGAAGTAATTTCCGCTCATTGCTTGCCCCGTGAGCTAAAAGATCCCAAGGCCGACTTCAGCCGCCGTTAGACCCGCGCACGACCTGGCTGTGCGCGGGCTATCAGCGACTAACGATGACCTTTCGATGAGCGAGGTCAGTGTAGGCTGTTCACGCCGTCATGCTTCAGGAGTGTGTACAGAGCACAAAACATACATGGCCCAGAATCGTCTCCATCACTGACTCTACTCCCTCGACATCTGCAGCACCCAGTAAGCCGCCAGACATCATCGCCTGACGACCTTCTGCTGACTGGGCAGACTAGAGTTTCGCCTTGACCAGAACCAATGCCCGCCAGGACGTTGACCTGTCTAGCACGTACTCCAAGTGACTGTGCTATCTTGGGCAGACGGCAGCCTTTATCACTCGTATCAACACGAGCTACGTCTATCATATTACGATAGTAGGTTTGGTCCTGCTTCCACTGAGCTGCATAAGTGACTTTAGTCCTGCGCCAGCCACTAAGCAAGAGTCGCGGAGCACCTTGCTGAGTGCCGGCTGGCGCAGGACTAAGTTCACTGGTTCACTTCTTGGCTGCTGTTGACGATACCGTTCGGCGGAAAAAGATGCTTAAAACCACACTTCTTTTCCCGCCGAGCGATATTGTCATTTAACGGGCAGAGGGTTAAACCAGGCTGATATTCAGTGGCAGATGTAAATCTCTGCAATAGAAGGCAGATTATATATATATATAAGTAAAGAGGTTAATCTCCCGTAGCCTGCAGGTACTCTGTATAATCTGTACTGATCTCATCCACATGAAATGGGCTCTCGAACAAGATTATGTTAGTATGAAGTGATAGGTAGTCCTTACGGTAGCCGATTCAGCCTTGGCACATGACTCTTCAAGTTGTTGTCTATGCGCCATCTGTGATAATTCTTCACGAGCATGATAACGCAAGACTGACTGGTAGATTCTGGAGACTGGGGAAGCGTCAGACTAATCTACCACTGCCATTGTACTATCATTTCTATCATTTCGGTCCATCTCCAGCGACTGTTGTTTATTTCTTTGTTTTTAGTTGTTGGTTTTTTTTTTTTTTGTAGTTAGGATATCTACCATTGGACTTTGCGTTCCAAGTTGTCAAGTCACTCGAACTTTTTGTTCTCGGTGTGTGGCCACTGAGCTGAATACTAACTGGAGTGCGCCAGCCTCCTATCGCATCACTGCTCTTGCGGGAGAATCGGAAGTGAAGTTTCCGCCATCTTGAAGCGTCCTGTCTGGAATGGAAGCATAGTGAATCGGTCTTCATGTTGTTTTCATGAAACGCTTAAAATGGTTTACTGCTGTGCAATTAATTGCAATAATCGACTCTCGTCGCAGAAAAGACTTGCTGAAGGGATCACATTTCACAGGTAAGCACATTTTATTTATTTATTTTATTTGAACAGAGACAGTGACTTGGTGATCAATCTGTGTTAATTATGGTGCTCAAAGTACTGCAACAAAAGCGATAGGCCTATATGCATCTCACAAAATGATAAGAGACAAATCTTTTTTTTTCTGCTTTCATTCCCCTCTCCATTGCATTCATGGTCAAGATGTGCAACCACCACGCATGCAAGATAGAAGTGATCTTTGATTGTTGAAACTGGTAGTTGTATCACTTGTAGACTTTGTAAACAAAACCATAGCCCTACAGATAACTCTGCCTGTGTCACATTTTCAGTTTGGGTTGAATTTGCAGACCTTTGTTGAAATTAAAAGTCACACTTGAATGCTAATAAAGTAAGCAATTGATGTAGTGTAAATAGTTTAATAGATCTATGTTTCATGTGGGTATGTATACACGTATTATACACGTAGGTATTAGTTTGTGCATACATACATTTATACATTGTATATTATAGTATGTATGCCATAATTCTGCATTTACACAGTCACAACCATTGCCAGATGAATTTTCCATAAGCATGCTAGTTCAGGCATGCATGCATGCCAAAAAAAATAAATAATAATAATAATAATAAACAGGAGCGTCACACTCTACTTTTTCTTTCTTTCGGTGTGATTTTATTTTATTTATTTATTTATTTTTCATCATTTTTGGAGGGTGTGACACGCCCCTGATCAATAAAGAAAGAAATAATATAATGAATAATAATAATAATAATAATGAAGAATAATATTAATAGTTGAGGAAGTAGAGGGCATAAAAGTAAATATTTGTTCATGTACGCTATTATTTTAGTATTTTCCCCTCTGTTCATCACTACAGCTTTCCCAGAGATGAAGAGAGAAAGAAAAAATGGATCAACAACATTCGAAGGGATTTCTTCACACCAACGGCCCACACAAAGATTTGCAGCCAGCACTTTGAACAAAAGATGTTTGATCGGACAGGTCAAACAACAAGACTTCGACCTGATGCTGTGCCTACCCTCTTCGACTTTCCGCTGCATTTGAAAAAGGTACATGCTACTTCCCACTTTGACTTGGTAGGGATCATTTGATCCAAAGTGCTAAATTATCAGATGCAGAAGGCATCAACTATATTTTTTGACACATCTATTTGTGAACTTCAAAAATAGAGGTGTTTTAGTTATCCCCTCAAGCAATGTTCTCAGTTTGCAATCAAACAGAAAATTTGTGCAAAGAGAAATGCAAATGGCCTTCCTAAATTTAACACTCTTTTGACTTCTATTGTCAAGGATGTTCTGGTTTATGCAAACCAAAAGCAGCTGTTTTCATGCCTACACAGTCACTTGTTTGACACCACACCCACTACCAACCACATTTTCACCTTGGTCAGAACTTGTGCTGATTCATATCTGAAGATAAGACTGCACCATTTTGAGGAAAATGCATATATATACAGATAAAAAAAAAAAAAACACAGGGCAGATCATCCGAGTAAAGTGACATATTTCTTGTGTGTGTATACACGTGTATGATATTTGATAGGCGGTTTCTATGCTGAGATCCACAACTGCCTAAACTGTACTTATTGTTTTTGTATTACTATTGTCATCCTTATTATTGTTGTTGTTATTTTGGTATTGTTATTATTATGTTTCAGGAGTCTAAGCAACGTGCACCACCAAAAGAGAGAGCAGAAACTTCTAGGACACCTCCTTCCTTCGCTGCCTGTTCAAGTGTTGATGTCTTTAATCCTGGGCCTTGTACATCCTTGGATTCTGCAGATCCTCAGCCACCCACGCAAAATGAAAAGGAAGGTAGACAATTTGCTAGAACAAAATGAACAATTGAGGAAAAAAATGAAAAAGGAACAGACTAAGTGCTGCAAGTTGAAAAAAAAGGTAGAAAGCCTTCAAAGTGTAGTAAACACACAAAAGCAAAAAAACTTGGTGTCTTTACAGTGTGCTCATTTGTTGGATTCAACCTTTTCAGGGGTACCAAAAGATCTGTTGAAGAAAATGTTGGAAAAGGGAAAGACATATAGCCCCGAACTGAAAGCCTTTGCCATGACACTGAGCTTTTATTCAGCAAAAGCATATCGCTTTGTGAGAAAAACTTTTGATTTGAATTTGCCCCACCCTGCAGTTCTTCGCCGGTGGTATTCAGCCATCTCGGGGGAGCCTGGTTTCACTAAAGAAGTCATGGTAGCTTTAAAGGCCAAAGTATTGTCTGCAAGAAGAAATAAAGAAGAGCTTGTTTGTGGCCTGGTCATGGATGAAATGGCCATCAAGAAACATGTTGAATGGGACGGAAAGAAGTTTAGGGGGTTTGTAGACTTAGGCACTGGTGTTGACAATGATAGTGTCCCTCCTGCTTCCAATGCTCTAGTTGTGATGGTGGTGGGATTGAACGGAGGATGGAAAGTACCCTGTGGCTACTTTCTCATCGATAGCCTGTCAGGTGAGGAGAAGGCCAACCTCATTCAGACATGTCTTAAAAAACTGTCTGATGTTGAAATAAAAATTAAATCAGTTACTGCTAATTTTCAGATGTTAAAATTGCTTGGGGCATCTGTTGACCCAGAAAACATGACACCCTCATTCCCCCATCCATGTGACCCTGCTTGGCGCGGGTGCGTGTTCTTAGATGCTTGTCACATGCTGAAGCTAGTTAGAAATACTTTGTCAGATCAGAGACAACTGATCACCCCAGATGGTACTGTTGATTGGAAATATGTGGAGGCTCTTCATTCCTTGCAACAAAGAGAGGGTCTGAGGCTTGGCACTAAATTAAAGACAGCTCACATGAACTGGCAAAAGCAGAAAATGAAAGTCAATTTGGCTGCGCAAACATTGAGCGCAAGTGTGGCTGATGCCCTCCTTTTTTGCAAGGATGAATTGCACCTTCAAGAGTTTGTTGGATGTGAAGCGACTGTGAAGTTCTTACAAACATTTGATCATCTATTTGATGTTTTGAACTCCAGAAATCCTGTGGCTAAAGGATATAAAGCACCGCTGAGGGCACAAAATTTCTTTGAAACTGATTCATTTCTACAAGAAGCAGAGGAGTACATTCAAGCCATGAAAAATTCTAAAGGCCAAAGCATTGTGAAGTCACAAAGAAAAACAGGATTTCTTGGGTTCCAAATCTGCATCCATAGTGTGCGAATGATGGTGCAAGATCTCCTTCTCTCCCCTTCACCCCCTATGAAATACCTGCTGACTTACAGGATGTCTCAAGACCATATAGAATTGTTTTTTGGGGCTGTGAGATCAGCAGGGGGCTTTAACAACAACCCAACTGCAAGTCAATTCATGTGCACTTACAAAAAGCTGCTTATGAGGCATACAATTGAAGGTGGCAAGGGAAACTGCATCCCTCTTGACCAGACCAGCATTTTGAATGTTGTAGAAGACAGCACACGGTTTGTTTGTATTCAGCGTGAACTGGAAGTTGTTGAACCTGTATATGATGTCGATGTTGATGTTGATGAGACATTTTCAAGTGTCGACCCCCTGTCCGAGTACAAGTCCTCGGCCATTTCTTACATTGCTGGATATGTAGTCAAAATGGTTTGCAGGAAGATCCACTGTGTGCCTTGCCAGGAGGCTTTGACGAATGTCACCGATTCCCACAACTGTCACAGTACTGATTCTGCATTTTCATTTGTTAACTTCAAAAACAGGGGTGGTTTAGTTATCCCCTCAGCCAGTGTTCTGTCCATTTGCACTCAAACAGAGAAATTTGTGCAAAGAGAAATAAAAATGAATCCAAATGGCCTTCCTAAATTTAACACTCTTTTGACTTCTATTGTCAAGGATGTTCTGGTTTATGCAAACCAAAAGCAGTTGTTTTCATGCCTACACAGTCACATGTTTGACACCAAACCCACTACCAACCACATTTTCACCTTGGTCAGAAATTGTGCTGATTCATATCTGAAGATAAGACTGCACCATTTAGGGAAATTGTACACAGAAAAGATCACAGGACAGATAATCAGAAAGCAATTGTCAAAATTGATTTTGTTCAAACACCAGTAAAGTGAAATATTTCTTGTGTAGGTGTGTGTGTGTGTGTGTGAATAATTTAGTATTGTATATATATACAAGCCTTATCATTTTCTTATGTTCATGCATTTGGATGTTCTGTTATTTTTTTCACAGCCATCATATAGCTTGTTCTGTTATTACCATATTGCCACTAGTTCCGCCAGGTCAACATTTATACCAGTATTACTTGTTATTTGAAGATACCTCGTTAGAGCAAGTGTGGAGGTAACAGTGGGTTGAATGTAGGTAAGAATATTTTAAGTGTATGGACAAATGAGTTTGGTTCTGAGTGTGGCTGGGTTCGGACCGCAGAGAGTGATATGTGATAAATATCATTGTGTGCACAGTATGGGTGTGTTTTTCTCACTGTGAATAATGTTCTTGTGTATACAATACAATGTGTATGTGGAAATGTGACAACTGTATCCATGAGTAAGCGTGTGGTATGAATTGTACTTGTAGTGTATGCTGTGGTATTTGTAACTATAACCAGGTTATGGAAATGCTGAATTTTTTTCTTCTTCTTCTTGTTTTGTCTACACTCCATTTTATGTGCACTGCAAGATACTTGTGTTAGGACAATAAAGAATCCTTTGAATAATTATCCAGTCATCTTTCTGTGGTGGACTAATGGCAGTTATTTTTCTTCTTCATAACAGATGATGTATGCTAAAAAAAAATGCTTTGACCATTTATGCAGACTTTGTATTTTGTGCCTAGTTGCAGTAGAAAATGATCAGCTGTAAAAACTACTGGTAATTTAAAATGTTTAAAATCATGACATTATTGGGCCAATATAAATTAAATTCACTATTTGATGCCAAAACAACATGTTTGTGTTTTGTAATAATAATTATTATTATTTGTTTGTTTGTTCTTTCTCTCTCTCTTCCTCTCCTTCTCTCTTACTTCCTCTTCTTCTTCTTTTTTTTCTTCTTCTTCTTCTCTCTCTCTCTCCCTCCCTCCCTCCCTCCCATGATCAGCGGGACGGATGGCAAAGCCAACATTTTATTCAAAAGTGACAACACACACACACACTATAGGCCTATTACAATGATTATCAATACTAGCAAATTATAATATTGAGGCTGGCTTTGCCAATGATTGTTACGATTTTAAACTTGAAAACAAATTAAATGAAATTACCCTGTTTAAAAGCCATGTAAAATAGTTTATCATCTCGTTTTTCGGCAAATATCCGAGATCGCCAGAAAGGTATTATGCTGTAGGCCTATGTGAAAAGCGTCGGCATAGACGCAGATAGGACTATCCAAGATGGCGGACACTTTCTTCCAGTGCCGTAGCGATTAGCGCACTCCAGTTAGTATTCAGCTCAGTGTGTGTGGCCCGTACCTTTGCCATCAGCTGTCCCCGCCAGCAATATTGAAACAATGTTCAAACTATTAGAATACGGTGTTCAGAAGTCTATGATACAAATACTGAACGTACAGTGACTTTGTTATTAACGCTTTGGCTGTCGGAAGCGCTTTTTGCCGATGTGATTCCTGTAGGAATCACGTCGGCAAAATGTTCTACCGACAGCCAAAGGGTTAAACCATTTGCACACACTTGATGTCTCTGTTATTGCATGTTTTCTTTGCGCAGTTTCGTTACGACAGCACTTGTGCAATCTGCACTACTCTCAGGGAGAATCTCCCAGTGGCAAGAAGCGCAGATACTCATGGCCCGAGGCAGGCTGCGGGGGCTCATGAGGATCTGTGCTTGTTGTTGGGTATATGTGCATCTCTGCTACTCAAGATGAAGCAGTGTTTTTGTTGACGGAGGTCTGCGATGCAAGTTATTTTCACGTCTTTATCATAAATGCCTTGGCAAAAACACAAGGTTGAGTTGCCAGATATTGCGGGAAGAGAGCCGGGGCCATTTCTCTTTCACTTTCAGAGACAAAGGGTTAACATTATCATAATTATAGTCGTCTATAGAACCCCTTGACTTCCGAGAAAAAGTGAACACGATCCGAATACAAGAGGCATCTATCCACATGAGCCCCCGCAGTTGCTGGGGCTCATGAGGATCTATGCCTCTTGCTGACAAAGTTTTGTACGTCTATTTCCCTTGAACGGCTGTTTTTTATGTTTGGTTTTTTTTATTGTTTTTTTTTTTTTACTTTGAATTAACAAAGATTTCAGACACCTAATCTTTCGTCCACCTTCAGCGAATGGAATACAGTTTTTACGTATGAAACATTAGAGATGAACTTGTGATCGGGTAGTGTTCACCAAGTTAATTAGGCGCTACCATTGAGCAATCATAATCAGTCTATCTCACATAATAGATCAGGATCAACATCGAGCTTTCATTAACCCCTTTCACGGAAAATAAGAATGAAAACAATCCATCTGCAAGAGGCATAGATCTTCACGCGTCCCCGCAGTTGCGGGGACGCGTGAGGATCTATGCCTCTTGCTGACACCACTTTGTGTCTACGTTCCTTGGGCACAAACCAAGGGGAATCACTCAGCGCTGGACAGACAAACAGTTAGATCCCCTGCCCCGGCCTATCAGGCACCCAATCGCCAGCCCACAGAGAAATACGCAGGTATAGAACAAGACGATCATCCACATCCTCAAAAAGGATGCATCAGGTCTCTTATATAACCCATGTCTTTCTCCGGAACGTAGGGAGTAGGCAGGAGAAACATACATACACAAACACGAAGGTGCACTACTATATGTGGTCGGGTAAATACCCTGATTTCCCACAGTAGATGCACGGAACATTACACAACAATGTAACGATACAAATTTGCCTCGAGTTATAGAGACTCACAAACCAGATAGGTGAGGCTAGCGCTAGCCTCACCTATCTGGTTTGTGAGGCTGGTAGGTAATCTTCAGCGTTTAATTCTCAACAAAGATTTCCAAAAAACGCAATCTGTGACCAAATGCTGGGCATGGGGGATGGTCGATTCACGGCCGTTCTGGCCGCCGCGCCAGACGTGAACGAGCCGCGTGATGACACAAAAGCCGGGATGAAACACACGGGAGCAATCGCTGAAAGCTCTCTATCTCTTTTACAAATTATCACCGAGTCGACATATGGCGGTTTACATTAGAGGCCGTGCCATTTAGCGTATGTTTACGCCACTCGGAAACTTCTTTCCCATCCCTTTGCCAAACGTCACATTCAGTATCACCTGCTGCGTTTGTAGTTGCGAGAGACGGATGGAGCACGATTCAGCAGCGTATGACGATATTATTTGTATTTAGAGGAGGAGGATGGTTGGGGGCTCAGCATGTCTGATGATATAACTGATATTTTACAGACAAAAAAAAAACAACAACAAAAAAAAAAAAACAACGGAGGTGGGGGCGGAGGAGGGGGGGGGGGGGGGGCGGCTAGGGTTTGGTGATATTCAGGGTAAATTGAATCGCACTTTGTCGTGTTACAAATTTCCTGCTGTTTTCAGTTATCAATCACGGTCGATCAATCTCAGTTCTGTTGTTGGCCCTGCAGATAAGTGAAAAAGGCAAGAACCACGTGGAGGCCTGCAGCGAGTCCGCCTCCTCATTTTGCTGATGTTGTTGGTGGGGGGGGGGGGGGGGGGGGGAGGGGGAGATGTTCAGGGTAAAATGCTACTTTTTGGTCTCCCCCCAAAAAAATTTAAAAAAATATTTTGTTTTATTGGGGGGGGGGGGGGGGGGTGTCCTGTTAAAAACTTCCTGCTGTCTTTTAGCAACCACGGTTGATCCATCTAAGTCCTGTTCTTGGTCCTGCAGGTGTAAAAAGCAAGGACCGCGTGATAGCCTGCTGCGATTCCGCCTACTTGCAGCTGTCGTTGATGTATGTAGACTGGTGTTTTTGGCTGGAACACACCTGTATCAAACGAGAGCCACGTGCAAGAGACCTAGATCTTCATGAGTCCCCGCAAGGACCTAGATCCAGTGAAAAAAACAAACAACAACATCAAAAGTGGTATCAGCAAGAGGCATAGATCCTCATGAACCCCCGCAGTTGCGGGGGCTCATGAGGATCTATACCTCTTGCAGTTGGGTGGTGTTCACATTTCTCGGCACAAGTTAAACCTACTATTGCCGAGACTAAAACAAATCACATTTTCGGTTTTGCAAATGTACGCCTCGTGTAAAGTGCAGGAACCAGTTGCATAAGCGAGTTTAGTCCTGCACCAGCCATACTAAGCAAGGTGCGCCGCTCTAGCTCTAGCGGCGCACCTTGCTTAGTGGCTGGTGCAGGACTAAGCCGCTCGCTCATGCAACTGGCCCTAGGGGCTGAAGAAACCTAGTCAGGTTAGCGTTTCTTGTTGAAACCACCGATTTACTCCCTCTGTGGACTGATTAACCCAAACGCTGCCACTGGACGCATACTGTGTTTTGAAAACTGTTGTGAACTTCAAGGACCATGTGTGCAAGCTGAGGTCAGCAAGAGGCCTAGATCCTCATGAGCCCCCGCAACTGCGGGGGCTCATGAGGATCTAGGCCTCTTGCATTGTGGGTTTTGTTCGTTGAGTTCCGGCAGTCTCGAGACGAACTGCGTAACGGCCGCATCTCGAAGACTGACGTTAATGATGATCCGTGCCTCTTGCAAATAATTATAGTTCTCAGTGTTGTGCTGCTGCACTGAGGTGCCACTGAAGAAGATATAATACTTATATAATGTCTTGCTGAACGCACCAGCAGTGTAGGTCCTCGCAGGCGGGCAGGGCATTCTGTTTTGTACTGCGATTCACGACCGTTTCTTGGGTTGTTGTCTTTGGACGATCCCACCTTCCGTTTCAGATTTTTAAAAATTTTAACCTGCAGTTTTTGTAGGCCTAGCACGTAGTAGTTTGTCAGTCTGAGCACAAGCAAAGGCATAGTTTCTCGTGAACAGTCATATCCTACTGAGGCTAAAAGCTTCAAAATTGTACACGGCCATATGCAAGCTACCTTATAGTATTCACAGATAAGGATATAGACCAATGGCTTTAGTTCAAGGGTGGTGCCAGAATAGGTTGGCGCCTAGTGGCGCCAAGCTATTCTGGCACTACCCATGAACTATTTTAGTCACGCTTATTTCACACACTGGTGTATTCCGAATGATAAGGGTTAAGAGATCCTGTTTGTAATGCGGATAGACCCCGGGCTTAGAAGGCACCGGATTGTCCCAGTCCCTACCTCTCTCTCTCTCCCTGCTTATACACATGTTCGCTGAGAACATCCCCAACGAAGAAAGAAACAAGCTTAGACAAGACAGCTGCAATACAGTTGTGTTGTAACTGTCTTTTCTAAGGGGCAGGGCAACCGCTACCACAAACACCTATTGCCGGCCGCATTTTGTGTGGCGGCAATGTTACGGCCACATTGCGGGGCGCCAGCAATATTGCCGCCACAACTTGCCGCCCGATACAATCCGAGTCTATTTTCTTGTGGCGGCCCGCAAAGCTAGAGTAATGCTGCTTCCTCTCAGCCAATCGGGCAGCAGTGTCCTCGCGTCACTTCCCGTTTCTTCATCTTCCGACCCGGAAAAAATGGCGGAGAAGCTGAAGGACAGCTTTGAGACTGTTAACTCATTGGAGACGCGCCGGATGCGGATACGCGGCGAGTAGCCGCGTATCCGTATGCGGCACGTCTCCATTGAGTTAGTTGATCAACCTTGTCCGAGAGTTCCCATGCATATGGGACTCCCGCAGCTCGGAATATTTCAACCGCGCGCGTGAGAGCTGTTCCATATATGGTAATGGCAGGTTAGTCAGTACAAACACATTGCATGCACATTGAAACATGTGCCACAAAGCCGATGTGGCAGGTGGCACAAGGCTTTTGCTTACCACACATTGCCGGAAGCAAAATCTGTCAGCGTGAACAGAGCCCCTAAGCGTGTTTCCGGCTTCGTCGTTGCCGGGGATGTTTTCTGCATTTTACACGTTCATTCACTTTTGTTGTCTGGATTTCATATGTTCGCTGGTCTTACCCTTGACATATCAATCCACCCTCTCTCTCTCTCTCTCTCTCTCTCTCTCTCTCTCTCTCTCTCTCTCTCTCTCTCTCTCTCTCTCTCTCTCTCTCTCTCTCTCCCCACCCCCTCCCCCCTGTAATATTAGGTCTAGATTAAATCTAATAAAAACAGTATTTAGCATTTACTAAGTAAGATGTACCAAATGTTTGACAACAGGTTACTAGACTGACTTACTTTTGACAAATTTGTTATGGTCATTCATGTGTTGGCTGTAATTTTCTCGACTGACGGACGCTCCGATGTTTCTTGTTTTACTTGACAATGAATGTTATATCAGTTTAAACACATAGTAACTAACCCTTGTTTTTGTCTGTTGCAGGTAAGCGATCAACTCCTCGAGGATGAATGGTGTGGAAAAAAAGAACTGGATTAGTACAAATCCCAATGCGCAAAAAGCCATCGGGCCGATGGCCTTTTGCGCATTGGGAATGGTCATAGCTGGCATCGTACAGCTGCAAACACGAGCGCGCGCACACGCGCACGCACCCTCGCACGAACACACAGACACCTTTACACAAGGAGGGAAAACTGGTGAGTCTGTTCTTGCTACATTTTTGTGTGTGTGACAGCCTCAGGACTGTGCATTAGGGTCCAGTTGCATGAGTGAACTTAGTCCTGCGCCAGCGGGCGCAGGACTAAGCTCACTCATGCAACCAGCCACAGTTGTTTAAGTTTTATTTTCCTTTTTTGTGTTCGTGTGGTTGTTTTCGTTATAAGGGAGAGGACGGGGTTGGAATGACAAAATAAACATGACAGTCACGCATTACAAATCTCATTAAGCCCTTTGCTGGTGAGAAAAATGTGCACAATCCAACTGCAAGAGACACAAATCTTCATAAGCCCTCAGCTGTTGGGGGGGGGGGGGGGGGGGAGGGGGGATGAGGATCTTTGCCTCACACTGACACCACCTTGCATTCATGTTTCTTTAACGGCTACATGGCTCTTTGGTGCTGAATTAACAAATATCTCGCTGCGTTCATTGCCTTGAACGGGTTAAACCAACTCCTCCCAAACGGGCAAAGGAGACAAGGCTTCGAATCTTGAATGTGATTATTGTACTTTGTTGTTCCTTGTGTTTCATTGTTCGTGCGTACAAACATGCGATGAAGGCCAGACCACTCTCGTAAAATACCAGATCCCTCTGACCCACAGATCAGCAAACATCGCATGAATTGATTTTCTTCAGGTCAGGCAGTGCACTTCAAAATTTCAGAGCCGGGCCGTGTTACTAAAACTATTACCATCGACCATTTTGACAAATAGCAAGGCACCACACAGAAGCAGCGGACGATGACTCTGCTTTGATGGAGTTTGATGGCTATACTGTGATAGCTGAAAAGTTGTCCCGGATTGGCTCGGCGCCTGGCCAGGCGCCAAGCGAATCCGGGACTACTCTTCAACACCCAACTCCGGATTCTGCTTGTCTCTAGCAGACTTCTACGAAATCTGAGAAAATTTGAGGACAAGTACAACACGGCTGCTGTTTGGTACTTGGAATCTCTACTGAAACGCGTTTCTTATTTTGAATTTTTTTTTTTTTTGGTTGGGATTTTCTTTGCATGTTACGTAAACGCTTGGCAGTCACTTCTTTACACACACCAAGCCGGGGAATTACTCAGCGCTGTACATACAAACAGATTCCCTGCCCCCTCCTATCAGGCACCCAGTCGCCAGCCCACAGAAAAATACACAGGCAAAGAACAAGGCGAGCATCCCTTAAGGTATGTATATGTTCGTCTTATCTTCAAGGGGTGCAAATGATCGTCTTGTTCTTAACCTGCGTATTTTTCTGTGGGCTGGCGATTGGGTCCAGCGCTGAGTAATACCCCTTGGTATGTGGACTCTTCTACCGGCGCTAGCCTCACCTATCTGGTTTGTGAGTCACCTCTTTGGTCTGGATTTCATTAACCGAGACAGAATGAACCGGAACTGGGAACAAGGTGAAACATTGAAATGTCTGGAAGGTTGGACTTAAGTATTGGTATATGTGAGTCTGCGGGTTTGAAGCATTTGTGAGTGGGGTCGAACTGCCTGTCACTGTCCTAGCGGCTTTGTTTGTGAGCTAGCCCCCCCCCCCCTCCCCCCTTCCCCACACAAATCTCGCTGCAGTGCAGAGGGACAGACAGTTTGCTGTCGCTGGCTTAGGACAGTAATCTGCATCTGGCGGTTGGTGTCCATGAGGCCACGTCATTGGCCGGCACGCGAGGACAAAGCTGCTGAGACTAACTGACCCAAATTTAGGAGCTGTCAGTGTAAGACTACAGTGTTGAAAACAGGTCGACCATGATAGTTCAAAGATGATGCCAGATTAGGTAGACCTGTTTTCTACACTATTTATATATCCTAGTACCACATTTTGCCTAAGAGCAGACTGAACTACTGTGGCCGAAACAACAGTCGTGTTGTATTGTCATGGCTGAATGACCTGTAATAATTTAGAAAGACTCTACACGTTACAATCAAATCGCTGAATATTGATTGATGATGAAAGCTTAAGGGCAGTACCGAACCGATATGACACCTCCCCAGCTGCTGGACCTGAAAATGAGAGAGATTATCTCAGATTTCAGTGCGGTGGTATTTCAATCTTGGGTTTTTGGAGGGTGCGCACAAACAATCCTCAACCATGCCTTTTCATCAACAAGTGGTGCAGATTTTCATGAGCCGCATGTAAGGCCTCTTTCATGATATGTATCGTTCCCATGTACAGTCGAAGGAAGTGTCAGGGGTTTAACCAGTGACTGGAGACGGATTTGTTCGCTGGACCCAAGCGGGCAGTTCTGGACACAGAATTTGACCAGACGTCGGCCGTCGTTGTCCCCGCCTCCCCCCCCCCCCCCCCCCCCCCCCGCGTGCGCGGGGGTCCAACGACGGCCGACGTCGGTCCGAGGACTTTTGCTCAATGGGTTAATGGCCGCAAGGGAGTCCCCTCTGCCATACCGCTGCTCGCTCTGGGAACGTCTTACTGCCTTTCTGGTGTTCGGGCGAAAATGACGATAGTCTCACGGAGTCTCACACGGCACAACTTACAGGCGTAAAACCTTTGGACTCTCTCCTAATGAAGTGCAGAGATTTTTTAAAATAAATGTGTGCTGGTCTGTGATTTTGCACCGTACAGCTTCAAGCGGCCGCGAAGTCCGAAATCACACTGAGAAATGTAGATTTTCAAGTCAATCTGCTCGGCCGGCTAGTTGTCTGTGAGTTTGGTATTTCAGTACAGCTGGAGGCCGTAAGGTCGAAAATCAGTGATCACTGAGCTCACAAATATTATAATAGTAAATAGGGGGCAGGCTTTTGGTGACCGAAGGGGCATAGATTCACGTCAGTCCCTACAATGAACCATTCCACCGGACATAGGTAAATGTCGGCCAGCTCCATCATTTTTGAAGAGGCCGGAAAGCATTTTAATGTGTAATAGCCCTGCCAACAAGATGGAATGGGATGTGTCGTCATGAGCCTGTGCGACTGCAGGGTCTCCCTCGATTTGAATCGAGGGAGGCAACCAGTGCCACGGTGGATTCAAGAGAAGCGATTCATCAGACTGAGAGATTTGACTGAGGGCTGCTGCTTGCTCGATGTCTATTTATATGCGGTATCAGACTGAGAGGTTTGACTGAGGGCTGCTGCTTGCTCGATGTCTATTTATATGCGGTATCACACGCATATCTGTAGGTTTTGTTCCGATGCCATACTGTTTGGTAGTAAAGGGAGACCACTGACTTATGCCGACAGGGGCGCCGGAAGTCAACGTGTCTCTCGTAATAACACCGGAAGATCCACTTGGATCCAGTTTATGCTATTTGTTACATTACTAGTAGGCTTTTTTGTTCACGGGCAGCCGTGTAGTTGTGTAGCGCAGGGTGAAGATTCAGCCGAGAAATAATATGTCGTAAAGGCTAATTGTTGCTTACATTATTTACTTTGTATGTACTTAGGCAGCCATGCCCGATGCTCGTGTACATGTTATCTCAGACGAGAGAATAAAGTTAATATATGTCTGTATGCTATGCACTATTGCCATCAGACGAATGCATGGGCCGGAAATGTGAGTGCTAAAAGTCATCTATCGTTCCTAGTTTAGCCTACTTCTGCTCAGTATTTTGCTCCTTGGGTCTCATTGTGAGCTTAACTGCTTTTTATGGAGCACACAAATTCAGTCTCAGAGCTCCGTTCTCTCTGTCTCTCTCTTACACGCGCGCACGCGCGCGCGCGTGTGTGTGTGTGTGTGTGTGTGTTCTCCCCCCCCCCTTTTTGTCTTGTATTGTTCAAAGCATTTTTGTTGCGTGGTGCGCAGAAAGGTAAACACGCAATGTGCCAGCCCGAGCTGACATGATTTATGTCACCCTTACGGCGAACTCGAGCATCTGCAAGAGGCACAGACCCTCATGCACGGGATTATTAACCCTTAGCGGTTTTTGTCGCGATGATTCCTACAAGAATTCCTATCGACACGCAGAGGGCCAACGACGCTTAGAAAAGACAGTCACAACACAATTTGTCAATATTTCGGGGTAATTTCATTTTAAATTTTACACCAGTGTTTCTCTCACGGAGGGAGGTCACGGAAGGTTCAGTCTGCGAGTAAAGCCACGGTTACGTAACTGGATGTATCTCGTGCAGGATATTTTTTTTATTTATTATGTATTTGTTTAACTCATTCAGCCCGACGGCCGTATTTCCCAAATTTTGCAGGCGTCATCTGATGACTGTGCGCCTTTTCCAGGAGGTGGATCGCTCAAGACCGACAGGCGCCATGCTAATCTGGCACTACCCTTGAATTATCATGGTCGACCCATCTGCAGCTGTAGTGCGTAATTTTTCGGATGTTGCTGATTGCACAGTGCAGCTGTCCCCGCGACGACCCCAGAACACGTGTTATCAGTTCACGGATGGTGCAAGCAGAGTGCACTAGCCTCCGTTTCACGCAATACCTACACACCTTAAAACATGTGATGGCTACCTCATTTTAAGGAGGTAAATTTGACCGGCAAGAGGCGTAGATTCTCATGAGCCCCTGCGGTCGCAGGGGCTCATGAAAATCAACGCCTCTTGCAGATGGAAAGTATTGTCTGAGGGAGTATTACATTTTCTGACTTACCTTTACGTCACTACATACTGTTTTCTGCGGCACTTACAAATTAATGGGTAGGTGGTAATTATATTATATGGCTGGATCGAAGCATAATGATATTATTTTCATATTCACGGGTTCTATAATTATTTAATAAGGCCCCATTTTCGCCGAAATTGTGGGATGCCCTAGAGACAGGGAGAACGTCTGAATTGTCATGCAAAGCCGAAAAAGAAAAGTCGGTTAACGGGTCTGTGAGGTTTAATTTCATTCCTGAGAGAATCATCGTCGGCTTTGCTCCAGGATATGTTTGTGGGCTGGGCCGACTTTGATGGCTGAAGGCGTGTTGTGTCTGATTAACTTTGCGCCTCGCATGGGTAGTTTAGTGTCTTGGCGCCAGCATAGTCAGGCACTACCTCTGGTGTTGTGGTCCCTCCATCTTCGCACCCATATATATTTGGAAGAAGATGTGCTCTAGCACCAGTAACCTGAGTGTGTCCTGAATCGATGGCCTGGACCAGTCACGGGCACAAACCATCCCTATGTCTTTCCCCTCGGTCTGTGGAGCGGCGACGTTTATGGGGCGGAGTCTCTGTATAACTGTCTGCAATGCGCATAGATCCTCATGAACCACTGCGTCTGCAGGGACTCATGACAATATATGCCCCTTGCAGATGAAAGTGGTTGGATTACGGCTCGTACTGCGTACATCCGTTTGCGGAGCAGAGATGTAAATAGAGCAGGCTTCTTTTTTTTTTTTTTTTCAGCAAGAGGCATGCCTCTTGCAGATGGACGGTTTGGGTGGTGGATTTGTATTGTCTTGTGCTAAATCCTTTCCGGTCACTGCTAATCGTGGAGCTCTTCCAACAGCGTGCGTGTTGCTAAGTGATCTAATTAGGTTGTCGCTGAAGTGCCAAGCGAAATCGACTGACTAGACCGGCTAAACAGATTTTGTTATTTAACTCATTCTACCCCATCACCAAAATCCCCAAATTTCGCCGTTGCCCTCTGAAGACTGCTTTGCAGTGCAGGACACAGATCGACCATGATAGTTCAAGGGTGATGCCAGAATAGCTTGGCGCCCATAGGCGCCAAGCTATTCTGGCATCACCCTTGAACTATCATGGTCGACCCATATCTTGCTGTGGTGTGTCTGGGGTAGAATGAGTTAAAAAAAAAACCAAACAAACCCAGCTTGCTGTTGAATATGTTCAGTAATATAATGCGGATTTATTTGTAAGGAAATACGCAGCAAATCAAGAAACACGATTAGAAAGGGATAAACACACCGTAGTTTTTCAGATGTTTTCGGTTTTTAAAGAATAGTAGGTGTGTCTTGAAAAAGACGTTCAGTTAGTTATTTTGTTTAGGGTTTGACATATTCTACCCCAGGACCAAAATCCCCACACTTTGAAGTTGCCCTCTGAAGGACTGTATTACAATTCTAGAGACAGATCGAGCAGGATAGTTTAACTCATTCTATCCCAGACACACCGCAGCAAGATATGGATCGACCAAGATAGTTCAAGGGTGATGCCAGAATAGCTTGGCGCCTATGGGCATCACCCTTGAACTGTCATGGTCGATCTATGTCCTGCACTGCAATGCAGTCTTCAAAGAACAACGGCAACATTTGGGGATTTCGGAATTGGGGTAGAAAGAGTTAAACTATCATGGTCGATCCATGTCTTGCTGTGGTGTGTCGGGGCTGAATGAGTTAACGGGGAGCCGGCAGCCATCTCAGGGCGGAGCTAGACACTTTACAGAAATATATAATGGCCGATTTCTCTTTTTTATGCGAGAAGTGCGCACTGTAATAGATGTATCTGGCACCGACACGTTGGAGGGCCTGATGTAAGTTGATCTCATGTTGTTAGCTCTCAGAGACGAGGCGGACAAAAGTGCTTGCAGACGGATATTATAAGTTATTGGTAGCAGGGGTTTGCTACACGGACCCTTGTAGGCCTGAGGGAGGTCAAAGGAACCATTGTACCCCGAAGGCCTGAGGGGTACAATGGTTTCTTTGACCTCCCGAAGGCCTAAAAGGGTCCGTGCAGCAAGCCCCTGCTACCAATAACATATTTGTTTTCATTCCTCCACTATTTTCTTAAAGAAATCAAGAAGAAATCTTTTCACGTGACATGACTGAGTCAAAAGAATATACATTTATACATTATGACTTATGACGTAATTTAAATATTTCATGACGTTGCCATCTCCGGTAGTGTGCCTGTTGTTTCGAACAACAACGTTTTACTTTAGAACGTTTTGGCGATCTTTTATAGAACAAAACTCGCATCCAAGATGCGCCACAAGGAGGGCTACCTCAGAAGTCCGCCATTTGTCGCTACAGGGGTTTTTGTATCTCGGTCATGTGGTACAGCTTGCGCTAAAGGGACTGGTCGTGTGACGTAGGGATGAAAACAAAGTAGGGTATGCCGCACAGGCATAGGATGATCGTTGCAAAGTCGGACCACCTCTTTAACACTGGTAATATCACATAACACAAAATATTTCCTACTTCTGGTGGTTTAGAGGTAGGCGATTTCGCAGCTGTCGTCCCATGCCGTCTCTTTGACACTTTACAAATAATATTTGGTGTTTTGCAGTCGATTCTAAACGTAAACCCCCAGTGAGCAAAGGCCATCTCGCCGACGTCAGCCGCCATTGGCCGCCCGCACACGGCTGTGCGCGGGCCAACGGCGGCCGTCGTCGGCTCAGCGATCCTTTGCGCATTGGGTTGGTGCTGGAAATGTAAGGGGAAAAACACTTGATCGAAAGTCAGCTGGGACAAGTTCGTTTTCCGCAGTGAATAATTCAGCATTATGCATTCAGGCTTTGTGTCACCTGCTATGTTGTCAGTCAGAGATGTAGGGTTTGGGGCGGCGGGGCCGCTTGGGACCAGCTCTGAGTCTCGCAGAATTTGGGTTATGTAAACTATACCGTAGATTGAACAAGGAATGCCTGAAGACACTTCCCAGCAAGCGAAATGTACTCACGTCGACGTCAGCTTTAGTTGGCTCTCGCACGGCAGAGCGCGGGCCAACTCGCCGAGGACTTTTTATCTGACTGGGTCTCTCAGCCCCCCCCCCTCCTCCCCCGCCCCCCCCATCCCCCCTCCTTCCCCCCCCCTCCCCCGCCCTGCGCCCCTCTACCTCTAAACCCATATCCCCAATACCCCTTTCAGCCTTGCTTCCCTCCTCCATTTATGTGAGAGAAAGACGGTTTTCAATGGGGCCAGTAAGGTTCATTGGCCTGAGGGAAAGAAATAAAATTCATTTTTTTTATGAGTTCCTTCGCGATCTACAGGGGATTGTGAAGATGTGTTCTTTGTGGATGCACTGCAGCTGAGACCGACTGCCCATAGACCGAACGCTGGCCTGTTCGCCCAAGGAACATAGACCGTAATGCTAGCCGCAAGAGGCAGTGATGGCCACGAACTTTCGGGGATCCGTCTGCCTCTTGCAAAGGGTGCACGCGGGGACAAAGCCTCTGTGGACAGTCAGCCCTAGTCAGCCGCGGTGTCGGTCAAGAACTCATTAAATGGGCCATCTTTCGCCCAGTAGCAAAACGTCTTCGATCCACGACGGTCGCAGTGGGCCCGAGTACGGTCGTGCGCGGGCCCACTGCGGCCGTCGTTGGCCGAGGAACTTTGCGAATCCTGCAATGTGAGCAGTAGGGAACATTCTTCTTGCAAAGACCCCTTGTTATACTTTTCTTACAAAGACCCCTTGTTATACTTTTCTTATGACCGGCCGGCCAAACGACGTTTTCATTACGCGCTCCCACAAAGTCCAAGAGAGCGCAATGCTTTCAGCGGATGTAGACAAGTCATCTTTTGGAACAGCTTAACCCTTTGGCTGTCGGGAGCACTTTTTGTCGAGGCGATTCCTATAGGAATCACCTCGACAAACTGCGCTACCCGACAACTAAAGGGTTAATATTATCTCCTGGAGTCGCAGATATAATCCATCACGAAATGCCCGCCCCAGACTGAAGATAATAATGGGAACAATAACTGCCAACTAGAGACATCGATTCTCATGTGGTGACCCTGCGGTCTGTATCGGACACATGAGAGTCGATGTTTCTGTAACCCATTGCATTATGAGGCTAATTTTTGAAACATTTAGTAATTGTCCTATGAAGGCTACTTTAGAGATTACAAGATAGATCAAACGTTTTAGTTCAGAAGTTGTGCTAGAAATTTTTGAAAAAGTTCAGATTTTTAAAACAATTTGGCAGTTGTCTTATGAAGGCTACGTTACAGATTAGAAGATAGATCAACCTTTTTAGTTCAACGGTGGTGCCAGAATAGCTTGGCGCCTGAAGGCGCCAAGCTATTCTGGCACCACCGTTGAACTATCATAATCAGATTTATGTCAAACGATGGATGTATCAGGATGAAAAGGGTTAAGGTATAAGAATCGCGAGTGGGCGCCCATGGACTCCGAGAGGAAACTTTAAAAGTCTGCGGAGTGCCTCATTTACGAGCGTGTGTGCCATCAAAACCCAAACGCAATAGTTATAAAACTCACACAAAACTTCCGAAACCAAGCCTTAGTTTAAACAGCAAGCCCAACTGAATTTTGTGGGTTTCCCTTGCGATCGAGGTCCGGAAAAAAAAAAAAAAACCGCATTGGGAGAAAGCAGCCGGGAAATAAGACACATTTAAGTTAAAACTCCGAAAGTTAACTTTGTTTTTAGCAGATTGAGGTAAATGGATTCCAGTGCGGAGAACTGCGAATATGGCTCAAGGCTGTGTCTGAGTGGCACTGCATTGTGGGGTGGTGGGGGGTGGGGGGGGGGGGAGGGGGAGAGGGGGGTGGTTGTCAAGATAATTATAGGCTCTACCATTATTGACCTATCACGGCACCACCCAAAAGCTCTTTATCACACGGTGCATCCCCTGCGACCTTCTCAGGACAAGTTTAACCCATTTAGCCTGAAGGCCACATTTCCTACGTTTTGTAGGTGTCACTTAACGATTATGTGCCAGTTGCAGGAGATGGATGGGCCATGATACTTCAAGGGAAGTGCCAGATTAGCTTGGCGACTGAAGGCGCCAATCTAATTTGACACTTCCCTTGAATTATCATGGTCCATCCATCTCCTGATGTAGGGCGTTGGGGCTAAATGGGTTAAGAAAAAGGTGAGTCATTTGACCCAGACGGTTGACTGGTTGACCCGTTCACTGTCAGTGGACGCAGGTCATGTTTCTGAAGTCCTTCATCCGTTCAATGACAAGGACCCCCAGCCCTCTGAGGAACTTCATGGGTACAAAATGGTGTCAGCAAGAGGCATGGACCCTCATACGCCCCTGATAGAAAAACAAAGGCATTGGCACCTTGTTAACTTTGTTGATATAACGACTAAATAAACAAAGGCATTGGCACCTTGTTAACTTTGTTGATATAACGACTAAATAAACAAAGGCATTGGCACCTTGTTAACTTTGTTGATATAACGACTAAATAAACAAAGGCATTGGCACCTTGTTAACTTTGTTGATATAACGACTAAATAAACAAAGGCATTGGCACCTTGTTAACTTTGTTGATATAACGACTAAATAAACAAAGGCATTGGCACCTTGTTAACTTTGTTGATATAACGACTAAATAAACAAAGGCATTGGCACCTTGTTAACTTTGTTGATATAACGACTAAATAAACAAAGGCATTGGCACCTTGTTAACTTTGTTGATATAACGACTAAATAAACAAAGGCATTAGCACCTTGTTAACTTTGTTGATATAACGACTAAATAAACAAAGGCATTGGCACCTTGTTAACTTTGTTCATATAACGACTAAATAAACAAAGGCATTGGCACCTTGTTAACTTTGTTCATATAACGACTAAATAAACAAAGGCATGGGCACCTTGTTAACTTTGTTCATATAACGACTAAATAAACAAAGGTATTTTGTTAACTTTGTTCATATAACGACTAAATAAACAAAGGTATTTTGTTAACTTTGTTCATTGAGGGTGACTAAATAAATGAAGGTATGGTTACTTTGTTAAATTTGCTCGTAGAACGACTAAACAAAGGTATGCATATTTTGTTAACTTTGTTCATAGAACGAGGAAATAAACAAAGGTGGTTAACCCATTCAGCCCTGACGCACTACAGCAGGAGATGGGTCGACCATGATAATTCCAGGGTAGCGCCAGATTAGCTTGGCGCCTGTCGGCGCCAAGCTAATCTGGCACTACCCTTAAATTATCATGATCGACCCATCTCCTGCAACTGGTGCATAGTCATTAGATGACATCTCCCAAATTTGGGAAATACGGCCGTCGGGCTGAATGAGTTAGTTAACTTTTTTTCATACAATGGGGAAGCAAACAAGGAACATGGCAAACAAAAGTCTGGGTCAACAGAAAATGCGTTCCCCGCATGGGTGTACTTGAGTCTTCGTTTTTTTCGGCAGTCTTTTGTCGGGACACGCGATCTTCAATTGAATCTTGCTGAACGATCAATAGTGTTCAAGGCAGCTCATTTCCAGCGCAAATTGCCATTGCCTTTTTTTTTTTTCTTTTCTTTTCTTTTTCAACCTCGTGTCTTCTGCTTACCAACACCACCACCATAACCACCTGTCTTTTTTGCCGAAGGAACAAACGTCCAGAAAGCGAAAGATCGTCGGGCTGACGTCGGCTGTGGTTGCCCGCGCGGGCCAGCTGCGGCCGACGTCGGCCCGAGGACCTTTCAAGGGTTCGTGGCATTGTGGCAAATTGAATTAAATTGTGTTTCTTGCCGCTTCTTGCGCTGCACTGAGATTTCTCTTTGAATCCTTTTACCAATTTTGCTCAGATTTCAATCGATCTTAACCCCTTCCTTGTCTGTGAACATCACTGAACGACCAAAAATCACAAAGTCTCCGAAGAACATGGAGACAAAGTGGTCTGAGCAAGAGGTATAGATCCTCATGAGCCCCCGCAGTCGCGGGGGCTCATGAGGATCTATACCTCTTACAGTTAGATCGCGTTCACGGTTTCTCGTAAGTTTTTTTTTTGTTGCGTTTTCTCATCTAGGCAAGGATTCACCCGCCCCTGCTTTCCAAGTGCCTATTGAATTAGGATCAGTTTTACAATCTTCAGGGTCAAGGCCGTGGCGGCACTTCTTCGTGACCTACTTTTAGATTTCGTTCTTAGCAATTTACTAAACGTGTAGGAATTTATACATTTAAAGTTTTGACAGGTGCTGTTTTTTTTTTTTTTTTTTTTTTTTTTTTTTTTTTTTTTTTTCCATGTCTTTAAAAAAAAAAAATAGTATGTTGGACTGTCACGAGTTCGTTTCAGGTCATAGTTTGAATATTTGTTATAGTCACGCTTTCTCCTCATAAATCCGAAAAGTAGACAGCCTGAGCCTTTAATGATACCCCTTGTCATCTCCCGCTAGCCACGTGTTGTTGCAAGAGACATAAACTCTCCTAATCCCCAGCAACTGGTAAGACTGACCGGCCCTGTTGAAAATAACATTCAAGAATGTATATGATTTATAGACACAGTGCTCTCCCTTACTGGCTTCTGTTCCTTCCTACTTTCTGCTTTACCATAAGCGCTAGCAGGCATCCCTTTCCCCTTGATCCGTCTCCTTAATTGCATCTGTGCTCCTCCACTCGGAGGGAATTAGCAGGGTTTGAGACTATCGATGTGTCGCCTCCCGCCAGTAGTCCTACTGACCGAGTTTCCAGAGCAATTTAGTCTATCTTCTTCTTACTGGCCTATTCATTCATTCAGTCCTCTCTGCGCCGTCTGGTGCTTGAGGCGACTAATTTTTCCCTTGTTGTCGTTTCCGTAGCAAGTTTCTTTTTACAGGGTGGAGTCGCTAGCCCCACGCCTAACCCTCCTCCTTTATCCTGACTTGGGACAGGCAGTTAAGCCCCCAAAGGGGCCTCCCTGGTGGAGTTTCTTACTGGCCTAGCTATTGTTTATTTAGAACCAGTTGTCAGCTGGGTTTATCCGGTGCCGAGTTTGGCTTCATCGATTTTTGGGGTAGAAAGCCATTTTCTAGCGTCTTTTCTACTGCCTGTGTTTTCTTGCGCAGCTTTCTTAGTCAGCGGGATTTGGGTGTAGACTTAGCGAGACTTAGCGAAATAGATAATAAATTTGATGCCACGAGCCCTCACTGGAAGGCTGTCGGCAAAACTCAGCGAAGAAGCACCGATCTGTGTGTGTGTGTGTGTGTGTGTGTGTGTGTGTGTGTGTGTGTGTGTGCGTGCGTGCGTGCGTGCGTGCGTGCGTGCGTGTGTGTGTGTGTGTGTGTGTGTGTGTGTGTGCGCGTGTGTATGTGTGGGTGGGTGGGTGTCCATCCATGCAAGTGTGCACGCGCTCCTGAGTGCAACAAAACAGCCTTCAATTTCACATCAAAGAATTCGCTGTCTGTTTATGCCTCTCACGTAACGAGGATTTTCTGCCTGCTTTCCAAGATAACTTTGCGTCTTTAAATTCTTCCGCTGTCTTGAGTTAACTCATTCAGCCCGACGGCCGTATTTTCCAAATTTTGGAGGCGTCATCTAATGGCTATGCACCAGTTGCAGGAGATGGATCGACCCATCTCCTGCTGTCGGGCGCCAGGGCTGAATGTTGGAATCAGTTGGCGAGTTTAGGGGCTCCAATCGCCGCTCAGGGACGTTAAAACCCCTACAGGACCATTAGTCGCAGATTGTGTTTCTGAAATCTTTTTTAAATCCAACGCCAAAGAACGTAGGTCTTCCAAGTAACGTAGACACAAACTATTGTTAGCAAGAGGCATAGATCCTCATGAGCCCCCGCATTTGCGGGGGCTCATGAGGACCTATGTCTCTTGCAGTTGGACTTTCTTGCTCCCTTTTTCTCGGCTCTGAAGGGTTTTTAATGCCCGTTTGATGTGAACTCGGGCTGCAACTGATAAAGCGAGTCAGCATCGTGCTGTGCCAGTGATGGAGTTTTGGTCTCGAATAAATGGTTAGGGCGCTGGATTCGATTTTACAAGTTAGACGCAAAAAATCGCAACCAGAACTCAAGAGACATAGATCCTCATGAGCCTCCCGCAAATGCGGGAGGCTCATGAAAATCTATGCCTTTTCCTTGACGGACCCGGTTGCAGGTCAGTACTCATGAGGATCTCTGCTTATCTTGCTGAACGGAGCATTTTATAGTCATCTTTTGGAGGTGGCCATTCTATGATGTAGATTAGTTCCTTAATTCGATTTACATTCGCGGAAAGCAACAATCGTGGCTGGGCACAGATTAGCCCCCACTGACCGCGGGGACTTTTAAAATGCCTCTCGCTTTGCTACAGGTCTTTGCTACGCTCTTGTTGGTCAAGCCGAGATGGACGTTTGTGATTGAGGTTTCTCACTGCTTATGGAGGCAGATGGTGTTTTTCGGAATCATAGTAAATTCAACGTCGGGAGATCCCAATTCGTCACACAAAGTGGTTTCAGCAAGAGGTATAGATCCTCATGAGCCCCCGCGACTGGGGGGGGGGGGGGGCTCATGAGGATCTATACCTCTTGCAGGTGGGTGACCTAGATTCAAATTTTCTCCTAAAGATGCTCCTAGTGCTCCTTAAGATGCTTCTATGATCAGTTTAAAGTTTCAGGGGCGGACAGTTATTAATTGAAAGCTGACACGAATTTCTAATACTTCATCCGTTGAACGAAGGAAAAAGTTATTTGTTTATTGTTGTTCGGTGTCAATTATTCACGATCGATCAGTGAACGCAATTACTGTGCTGTAGCCTAAACGGATAATTATGTTGAGCTATTGAAGGCTACGACGGTTCATGAGGATGTATGCCTCTCGCGAACGGCATTTATGAGATCTTATGCAAGCTGTTCATAACACGCCCCATTTATACCAGTGTTCCTGAATAGTTGCTCTGCCGAGCGTATTTACCACAAAAATACAATTCTATTCAGTGTCTGTCCTTTGTATGCTTGCCAATTCATTCAGTGCATCAGCACCCATGTGCGCCTCTGATGACACTTTTCTTTCTGCTTGCATGCACATCCGCAGACCTTTCCACTGCAAAAGGCATACAGTCTCATGAGCCCTTGCATCTGCACTGAGGGGTTCATGAGAATGTATGCCTCTTGCGTTTAACGGTTTGTCTCAATTATTTTCAGAGTTGTTTGTCCTTGTGAATATTCAACCCTGTATCACGTGCAGTTAACGGTGTCAAACAGGTCGTGAACGTTGGTTGAACCCTAGTTGACCCTCTCCATGCCTCGGTAATACACCGGGACGGTAATTAGGACGGTAATTAGTGACAATGAGAGACATCGGTCATGACATGCCTCCTGCCAATTATGGATGTTGTCTTTTTTTTTTTTTTAACAGCCGGAGGTCGAGACAAAAATGAGTTGAAATTCAGTCCATCTTGGTTTTGGTCTCACATGCCTATAGGGCATGTGAGATCAGAACCGAGCTAGACTGAACTTATGTGAAAGAAAAACCGAACTGAACTGAATTTTTATAGACCGATATAAACTTCATTTCTTTTGGCTTGTGAGACATACAAACTGAATAAACCGAATTTCTATCCGCACGTGAGACCAAAACTGAGATAAACTTAACACATTCAGTCATGACGCACTACAGCAGGAGATGGGTCGACCATGATAATTCAAGGGTTGTGCCAGATTAGCTTGGCGCGGATGACGCCTCTAAAATTTGGAAAATACGGCCGTCGGGCTGAATGAGCTAATTTCAGTAACACGTGAGACCAAAACCGAGATAAACTGAATTTCTGTAGGCATTTGCGACCAAAACGAGATAAACTGAATTTCTGTAGGCATTTGCGACCAAAACGAGATAAACTGAATTTATGTAGGCATTTGCGACCACAACGAGATAAACTGAATTTCTATAGGCATTTGCGACCAAAACCGAGATAAACTGAAGTTCTATAGGTATGCGAAGCAAAAGCTGAGACAAACGGAGTTTCAAATCACTTTTTTTGTCAACAGCCGTTGCCTGTGTCTGGCCCATCCAGACGTCTATTTTGTTTCCTTGCACCATCGATATAGGCCTATATGCCCGACATACTATTGTGTTCGTTCTTTACGTAAACAACGTTTACCCCGCCTCTTCTTCATTTATCTCTATGAACTAAACAGGATCCTGACAGTTCTACGATACAATTGAAGATAAACGTAGATTCACTGCATTACTGAACTAATTTACCTATCAAGCAAGACATGATAATAATATATATTTATTTTCATACTTACCTTGACTGTGTAACAGTTGGGGTTCATGAACATTACATATTTCATCACTTGAAACATTGAAGAGTACACTTTACATGTTTTTCTCTCGGCAGATAAACGAAAAGGGGCAAACGTGTGTGTGTGTGTGTGTGTGTGTGTGTGTGTGTGTGTGTGTGTGTGTGTGTGTGTGTGTGTGTGTGTGTGTGTGTGTTTGCAAAAGAAATGCAACATTTTCGGAATCATCGGAAACACCAACGTGTTTCCGATGACTCCGAAAGTGTCGCATTTCTTTTGCTCGTCAGTATGACTTTTAACAGTACACATAAGAGTTCATGATGAGCTCAGGCCTGTTAGGTCACTAGGTCAGTGGTGGCGAGAGCAGGGGCACTCTTATCATTAGCGCGGTGCATGACGGATACTCCAGATGTCATATTATGTCTGTTTCACTTCCAGCGCCATGTTCGCCATACGGCAGATTGTCCGGTTGGAGAGGTCGAGGGTCGTGCTGGACTAGCTTGGCGCCTGGAAAGGCACCAAGCTAATCCAGCACGACCCTCGACCTATCAGGGTGGCTGTAACTCAGTCTCGCAAATGGTTTGCGATGATGCGGGGAACGGTTCAAGAATGCTTGTCGTTTGACCCTGGAAGTGAAAGAGATAAGTAATGTGACACAACGTTTGTTTGGTAATGTGATCCACAGCAAAGAACTAACTAAACAGGTTGGATCCAATTCGTGTCCTCATTGCTTGTGCGTCGATGTCATTGGCCTGAGAACGAGTGGCTGAAGTGGTGCAGTTCGGAAATATCTTGCGTTATGTAGTATGGGGGGAGGGGGGGGAGGGGGGGGGGGAAACTTGACTCGATACACGCGCTGCACACGCGGACATCATCTTCGTCATTAACTCATTCAGCCCGACGGCCATATTTCCCAAATTTTGGAGGCGTCATCTAATGACTATGCACCAGTTGCAGGAGATGGATCGACCATGATAATTCAAGGGCAGTGCCCATGTCTGATGTAGTGCGTTAGGGCTGAATGGGTTAATGCTCTTTCAAGTCCTTACGGTATTAACTCATTGTACCCCAACACCGAAATCCCCAAATTTTGCCGTTGTCCTCTGAAGACTGCATTGCTGTGCAGGACACAGATCGACCATCATAGTTCAAGGGTGATGCCAGAATAGCTTGGCGCCCATAGGCGCCAAGCTATTCTGGCATCACCCTTGAACTATCATGGTCGATCCTTATCTTGTTGTGGTGTGTCTGGGGTAGAAAGAGTTAAGCACTTTGCTGCCAGTGATCACGGGTATTCACCAACTACACGCCGACCGCTATTTGCGTACTGAACAGATTCAATGAAACCAAACATAGGCATAAAGAACATGAGACTAACAAGAGACGCAAATCCTCTTGAGCCCCCTCCCCCCCCCCCCTCGTGGGTAGTGCTCTTCTTGCCTTGGCAGTTAAGGAGTTAAAATACACGTACTACCTTCTATTAGCCCTAAAACGACACCAAAACATAGTTGTTGTTTCCCCCCCCCCCCCCCCCCCCTTTCATGTGATGTTCGCTGTACTCATGCTACACGTTAGGACATCTACCAAGCAAGGCGGAAGATAGTCCTGTCAAGGGAGAGAACTGTGCATTGTCGACCCCCTGACCATAGATCTAGTTGGTATCTTGGTAACTTCCACCTGACTTAGTATGGCTCTTTTTTGTTTTCGTGTTACTCAAATTGTACAGGCAAGGGAGAGAGGACACACACGTCCATACTGATCATTTTCCACCGCTGGTTCCAGGATGGTAACCTGTGTAACAAATTTAATGTTACTGTCTACACGTGTATCACCACAGAGCTGGCTTCCACTTTTGGTGTTGTTAATGTTGTGTTTACCCATCCATGGGTGGGTTGAATGGGTTTTTAAAAGCGCAGCACACTTGTTACAAGACGTATTGTCGAGACGGCCGCAGTACTACTTGAATGTCCGGCGTGTCTTGGATGTAAATGATCAGGATGCAAAAGAGCTGTTACAGAAGAAAGAAAGAAAAAAACTCTCGGTTTTATACACCTTGGTGTAAATACACTGTATGACTTTTAGTGGAAAAGCGACACGGCGCGAATGAACATCAAGAACGAACGATCCTTATTTTTTGAGCCGAGAATAATAAGGTTTTTTTTTTAATGTTCGGGTCTTGGTCTGTAGCTGCGGTCTCTCACCCCGAATTTTATCTGGCGCGCTAGAATCCAATACTACATCAAACACACGCTGCACCAAACTGCTAACGCTTCGTACCCATAAACAGTCCAAGTTATTAACCCTCTCAGCGCCAACACCCTACAGCAGGAAATTGATTGACCATGACAATTCAAGGGTAGTGCCAGATTAGCTTGGCGCCTTCAGGCGCCAAGCTAATCTGGCACTATCCTTGAGTTATCATGGTCAATCCACCTCCTGCAAGTGGCACATAGTCGTTAAGTAACACTTCCAAAATTCGGGAAATGCGCCTATGGCGCTAAAAGGGTTAATCAGTGTTTTTTTCATCTGCAAGAGGCATAGGTCCTCATGGGCCGCCGCAATTGCAGGGCCCATGAGGATCTGTGCCTCTTGCTGACACACTTTATGTCAATGTTTAGTGCTTTGGATGCACAGTGGCGATTTACTGAGATTCTTTTCATTATCCCATGCACACTGTACCGCTATTGTTAGAGAGCGTATGCCTATGCATGAGTTATATCATGCGGTTGTGCTGGAAATGGAGCACTGAAAGAAAAAAAAAACAAAACCCAACAACTCCACAATAGAAACGTGTGTTTTATAATGGCGTGTTTATCCAGCCTCTTCTCATCAGCTTGGGAATGTGCGAATTTTTGTGTGTGTAAAAAAAAAAAAAAAAAAAGCCAGTGAACAAAAGGTCCCCGGGCCGACGTCGGCCGCCACCTTTTGCTCGCTGGCGCCTGATCCCTGATCTGTCATATAAAATAAGCATTAGTGTAAGCTGTTTGTTCAACAGACCACGAGAAGCCCTTTGGTGTTGTGTATGCCACACGTGGTACGTTGTTGCCTCTCGGGAGAATGCGCAGGATATTGGCGCAAATTATGTTTAACCCTTTGGGTGTCGGTAGCGGGTTTGGTCGCGATGATTCCGGTAGGTATCATCGCGACGAAACCCGCTACCGACACCCAAAGGGTTAACCTGTTCAGCTTTCGTAGCCTGTCAACTTGACAAACACCTGCAGTTGTTGCGTTAAACATATAGTAATATTATAATAATCAGCAACAACAGCAGCAGCGACGATGACGGCGATAACAACAACAGCAAACAACAAGGAAGACAATGGCAACGACAATGCAGCAGGCCTTTTAGAGAAGAAAAGATTGGATGTCAAAACTATTGATTTATTATTTAGGTTGAAACGCAACACACAGTCACGCTAAGATTCGATTTGCAATTGGAACATACAATTTTTTTGTTCCCTTTGGAAATTACGTTGGACATCGACGTCGTTTGGGAAACGCATGCACGCGCACGCACGATCGCACGCACATACGCACGCACGCACGCACGCACATTGTAAATTTCCTCTAGCTACATACATTATTTTCAGAGTTTATTGATTTGATTTCCTAGCCTGAAATTGGGCTAGCGCGGGTTTTGTTATTCAGAAGAGAGGAGCACTTTGATGAGACCAGTAAATCGGTCGTGCCACTCTGACGTGAGTCACAAAAAAGAAGAAGAAAAAAAAAGTCCTTTAGCGAACCTTTATCCTTTATCTGCAAGAGGCATAGATTCTCATGAGCCCCTGCATTTGCAGGGGCTCATGAGAATCTATGTCTCATGTTAGCAGAGAATAATTATCATCCGTATATGCCATCTCCTTCAGACCAGGAAGACGTCTCAGGATTATAGTTTAGACAATAAAAGTCCAGGGCGAGAATTTGATGGCTGAGGGCAGAAAGGGGCATGGTCCGTGTTTAATATGCTTTCCGCTGCATCAGGTAAAGTGTTTTCGGCCGTGATGTGCCCTTTTCACGTCCGTCTCCGACCGCTAAAGCTGGATCGACCGTAATTGCTCAAGGGGCAGTCATGGTACCTGTTGAGAGGGGCTTCTGGAAATGCCTGCCAAACTCGGTGATCGTGACAAACTATTTTCAAAGTTCAAGAAATCGATGACGGTCGGTCTTGCTGGCGTGACGTAACACTTGGACGTGGTGGTTGTGCATCGTTAGTGTTTCTGAAACATTTCAGTTGAGTCTGGATGTTGAAGACTTATCCGGCTATGAGTGCCAGTGGCGCCCTCATGCGCCAGCACGTGCGTCGGATTGTTGTGTAAGGGTGACCTCAGACGACCTAAGGGGGCAGCACTCGTGGTTGCCAACCCTTTTTTTTTTTAAGGGACGGTTGGTTGTGTGTGGGGATGGCTGCAGGGGTCCTTTTCAATCTATGCCTCAGTCTTATAGGTTGGAGGTGGCTGGTCTCAGACGACCCTCGGGCCGCCAACTCTCGTGACACGAGAGTCGAATTGAATTAGTTTGTTGCCTCGCTAGCTTTCCAAGCACGTTTAGCCAGCTTGACAAAATCTGAAAGAAAAGCGGGGAGGAGGAATGTGGGGGGGGGGGGGGGGGGGGGGGGCGGATGGGCTGATGTCCCTGTCGCTCGAAGGTCCTAAATTTCCGTCACAAACTTGAACGCACTATCACGTCCTCCGACTAAGGCCGAAAACCGGATCTGCAAGAGGCATAGATCCTCATGAGCCCCCGCGTTGCAACCCATGACTGCCACGGGCGGAAGGAAAATTTTTGTCTCTGCAACCATCTTCGGATACCCTTAGTTTGCCAAAGGTGTAGGGACATTAATTACGGCCAGCAGGATGGTAGACCTTCATGAACCCCCGCTTATTTTGAGGGCTCATGGCAATCTATGTCTCTTGCCTTTTTATATGGGCTGGTGAGCCCTGTTCCGTCAGCTAGCAGTGGTGAGGGGGTTAACACTCGGAGACGTTGGGACGACGGAGGTTCGTGTGCAGAAAGACATCCATTTTGAAAGCGCTTTTTTCTTTCTCTTTCACCGCCTCCCCCTTCCCCCGTCACCCCCCTCCCCCCTTATAAAAAAAAAAAAAAAGCCCTCGATCTTGCCAATCTGCGTGTTTAACGAATTCGATTACCAGCCCTCTTCATTCCTTTGAATCCCTCCCCGCCCTCTTCTCTTCAGTAAATCTTGCTGTGGCATCTTCCGAGGCAAATGGCTTGCTGTATGGAATCATCTGCTAGCCAGGGAGCAAAATGTTTTCCGGCTGACGCCAGTCCGTTAGTTGGCTCGCGCACACATTGAACAAAACTGGAAAAACACTGTAAAATAAAGATTAAAAAAAATAAAATGGACGTGTTGCGAAGGTCAAGATTAACCCGATCAGTGCCAACTAACGAAGACCGTGTTTCTGCAATCTTCCGTTGATTCAACACACACACACAAAAACCATGCCCTCCCTCTCCCCCCCCCCCCCCCGGCTCAGGGACATGAATTGAAATGGTGTCAGCAAGAGGTATAGATCCTCATGCGCCCCCGCGACTGCGGGGGCTCATGAGGATCTATACCTCTTGCAGTTGGGTGATGTTCACATTTTTTTCTCAGCGCTGAACGGGTTAAGCTAGGATAACGTATTGTCCGCAAGGGAAAGTTGTCTTCTGTCACAAGATCACAAGGGTATAAAAGGAAACAAACTTGAAGTGCATACGAGTTTGTTTTTTTTTTTTTTTTTTTTTTTTTTTTTTAAGGACAAAAACCTGACAACCTGCAACGGATGCAACTTTTTTTTTTTTTTTTTTTTTTTTAAAGATGCACCTTCGCCTGGCACATCAGGTCACGTAAACACATCAAGACAAGCGGACGTCAGAAGATGTAAATGCCAAGACCGGGGAACAAGACCAAGAGAACGCTCACATCAGAGAGAAAAGTCCCTTAGCTATTCCCTTTCATCTGCAAGCGGCGTAGATTCACACGCGCCTTTTATACCTCGTGCTCGCCCTCGACGGAGGAAGACGCCAGAATTACGACTCGGCCGAGCAGGAGAGGGGGGGGGGGGGTGTGGGAGGGGGGATGGGGTTTCTGACATGTTTTCTTTGTTTCCCACGCAATCAGGTGCACCAGCGGCAAACAGACTTCTCTGCCACTTCACACACACACACACACACACACACACACACACACACACACACTCCACTGATCCATCCTGTCCTGCCCGGATCCGCCATTCTTGGCCTCCAAGCAGGTGTCGTCACAGACGTTGGACAGACAGCTTATGCAACATTAACCCTTTCTATCCTGATACAGTATTGCGGCGTGAATAAATTTCACTGTGATAGTTAAAGGGTAGTGCCAGAATAACTTGGCGTGCGGCTGTTCTGGCATCACGGCCTTGAACTGAAACGGTTGATCGATCTCCGAATCTGAAATGTAGCCTTCAGAGCAGAATACACAAATTTTAGAAGAAGAAAAAAAGTTAGGATCAGGCTTTAATGGGTTAAATGCTGATTATCGATTGTTTATTGGATTGTCTGATTGACTGACTGCTTGGCTGGTGTCTGATTGGTTGGTTGACTGGCTGAGTGGTTGGTTGGTTGACTGACGTTCAAGCAAGGAATACCGTCTCACAGCGGCGTAGAAGGGGAAAAACATTCATATTTTTAGACGAGCAGTTCCGGCGTACGACAGGAAGCGGGACTCGTGCTGAAGATATCTGGCATACACATGTAGATAGTAATCACCCCCGCGGCGAACACCCACCATCTGCAAGAGACACATATCCTCATGCGCCCCTGCAGGCAGTGGCGGCATATAAAGATCTATGCTAATGGTCTTATCTACACTCATATTCTTCAAGTGTTGCTTCGGTGATTCTTCTGTGGCTCAGTGGAGGAAGGTGACTACTGGCGAACTCAAGTCATCTGCAAGAGGTATAGAGCCTCATAAGCCCCCGCGGTCGCCGGGGCTTATGAGGATCTATGCCTCTTGCTGGGTCGGTTTTAAACCCGTGTTCCCCGAGCGCACGTTGGAGGTGTTCTTCGCCGGTTAAATGTACGAAGATGATTGGTTTGTTGCATCGCCTGATGTTGCTTTTACCATCACGCCACCACTAAACAGTCTTTCTGGCACCAGTCCCTTCACCTTTAGCCAAAGAATACTCTCCCACCAACGATCTGGAAGAAACACAGATTCTCATGATCCCTGTTTGGTTTTTTTAAGCTCGTGTGGTGCGGTGCCTCATGAAGATCTGTGTCTGTTGCGGTGTCCGATGACGATCTGGTCACACTTCTGGCTGTAATTATTACTCAAATTTGTAGCATCCGTGTTTCCGCCGTCCGTCGGCGGTGCCTCATCAGCCTCTGCAGCTTTAAGCCGCGTGCCCATTTCTTCAGGGAACCATCAAAATCTGTGTCAGGTGCAGTGCCAGGCATATGAAGAACTCGGTCTCTCGCCGCTAATAATTACGCCAACTCGCTACGTCAGTCCATGTTCCTCCGACGGTGTGACAGTCAAGGCTTTACACTGTGATTGTGTTGGCAGGTGATTGGGGTATGAGTGCTGGAGGATCTCATTCATCTTATTCCCCCCTCTCTCTCCTCTTGCCCCTTGTACTCTCTCCCCCCCCCCTAACCCCCTATCTTCTCTCCCTCCTCCCTCCCCCATCATCTTCACACCTCCCGCCCTCGTTTGCTCTGTTCTCACGCTCCGGCTCCTGGAATCTGCTTTGGGCCGTGAACCGTTCGCTGTGGGGGTCATCTGTCGATGTGTGTTGCCGTGGGCTCTTTTGCCGAATTAGTCAGTGTCTCTTGCAGGTGGTTAGCCGCGCACCTCGCGGTTCATCCGCCCGACGATATGCCTGCTTTGGGAAACACTGATGTACATAGGCCGGCCAGGATGACTGAGATGTGTGCTGGCCTGTCGTTTTGGACCTTACAGCCTGCGGCCGTAAGGTCCAAAATCACATACCAGTACACAGATGTAGATGAGCAGTTTTCGCGCGCAAAGACACTGATTCTAGAATGAGTGGATGCAAAGGCGAATTTGATGTTTGGTGGACGCTGGTCTGGTGCAATAGGCCTAGACCCTCATGAGCCCCCACCCCGTGAATGTTGCGGCTTATGAGGATCTATACTCACACAGATAGAAAAAAAAAACGTGACTGATCTTGTTGCAGAAATTCAACCACTGTTTCAGTTTCTATTTTATTTTATAATCTGTTTTTATTTTTTTTTCAAAGCACATCCTCCTTTTGATTTCGTTTTTGCCTCGATCCTCCGTCAGCTCGTCAGCTCAGTAAAACGGACAACAACAACAAAAAAACTGACAATACAAGAGGTGTAGTCGTGTGTTCATCTCAGTTTACATCTGAGTTCAGTCCTGCAGCGGTTACCGGGGCTTCGAGAGGATCTGCATGAGGATCTGCATGAGGATCTTACAGATGAGTCGTGGAAGGATTTCCCCCCTCCACACAGGGATACAACCCGCCTGCATGTCTTTGTTTTTGTAAACTTCTTCAGTTCAAGTTTCGCTTTGACTAGATGTTTCCTCGCAGTGGCATTTCAAACACCCGGCAACTCTTGTACATCCTCGGTAAAGCGAGTGAGCGAAAGGTCATCGGGACGACGGCGGCCGACGCCGGCCCGAGGACCTTTTGCCTGTTGAAAGGAACGAAAAATAAAGGTGGTGTCAGTTGGTCTCTCCGTGCCCGACGTTATCGAGGCAATGGGCTGTTAGCGGCCTTGTTTCGCCAGGGGGCGTTGCTTTCAGTTGCAGGATCTGTTTTCAGAACAAACAGCTGCTTGGACTGCTTAGAAAAATAACTTGCTGAGCTTTACTTTTTTCCTTTCCTATCTCAGTCTATCTTCTTGCGTATTAAGCTCGTGGTAGACCTCCTCTCTTCCAGAAAAATGCGGCGAATAGGCCTACCACCCAACTGCAAGAGGCAAAGAACCTCATGAGCCCCTGCAGATGCGAGGGCTCATGAGGTTCTTTGCCTCTTGCTAACTTTATTCTTTATTTATATCCGTGTTCCTTGAATTGGCGTTGCTTTGCTTTCCAAGACGTAATTTGTGTCCACTGGCGGTGATGGGGTTAATTTAAAACATGTTCGTTTTGTTCAAATGTTTGTTCAGATATTTCCCTTCTCGCCATGTGCAGATCGCCAAGATGCCTGCTGCGTCAAAAACCTATTGCCGCAGTTGTCAGCGCGCATACACACCCACGCACAGAGAGAGAGAGAGAGAGAGAGAGAATCAATGAATCAATGAAACTTTATTTTACAACGGTTACGGCATTGACATTGTCATTGACACAGCCATTTTACAAACCTGCCGTTGCTAACAACTACAAGACTATCTACACATGCACATACATATAAGTAAAACATAATACTTACAAACAATGGACAACACTGTTCACATAGGCAGACATACTCATAGACACACACACACACACACACATGCACAGAGCTAAGTAGTTCAAATGATAAATGAAAAGGATAACAGGCTTAATTGGGAATAAATTGGACCCAGCATAGAAAGAAACATATAATACATGTAGTTAAGGCATCCCTAGGCCCTACGAGTAATCCACGAAATACTTGCAGAGACCCTTTTTTAAAACAGGCTAGCGAGGAGGCGGATTTTACATGGTCGGGAAGCGCATTCCAGATATGTGTCCCTGCGAAGGATAAGCTGGTTTTATATAGATCGATCCTTGGTTTTGGGACTATGAAAAGCTTTCTGATGTTTCCAAGCTTGGACTCGGACTTACGGAACAAAGTGGAGATGTACTCAGGTGTTTTGCGCTTCCACACTCTGAACATAAAAATTGCTTTGTTTTATTTGAAATGATCTTGAAGAGGCAGGAGATCTGCTTTTTTGAGCTTTTCTTTTGTGGATCAGGGCAGATTATTTCGGCCGCCCGTCTGTGTAGGGAACTGAGTCTCTTTACATGGACCTCTTTACATCCATCCCTTACCGTTGACGCGTAATCGAACGTGAGAACTTACGTGAGCATTATAAAATAGTTTACGAGTATCTGAATCAGTATAATATTTCAGTTTTGATAAGTTAAGATTTTTTGCTACTATTTTGCATAAGGCGTCTGTATGAGCTTGCCATTTTAGCTGACTGTCGATTGTAATCCCTAGTACGCGATGTTCGTTTACCTGTTCTACCTGACTACCTTTAAGTAAAAGGTTAAGTAATAGAGGCGTTATCTGCTGTTTTGGGCGTGTGGCGATTACCATCGATTTTGTTTTGACTGGATGAACAACCATAGAATTTTTTATACACCAAGCTGATACGACATGAAGACAGTAAGTTTTCGGAAATTATCTGTATATCTTTACTAGTAATATGAACTGATGTGTCGTCAGCAAAAAGGTCGCATTGTACATCTTGGCAAGTAACATCTGGAGGCAAATCATTAATAAATACGCAAAACAGCAGGGGGCCCAGTACAGACCCTTGGGGCACACCGAAGCTTACATCTTTGAGAGAGGAGTATGTGCCATGAACAAGAACCTTTTGTTTTCTTTTAGTAAGATAAGATGTGAAAAAAGCAACTGCGTCTGCCTTATTAAGGTATTTGTGAAGCTTAGCAGTGTGGTCAATCAGATAAAAAGCCTTCTTAAAATCTAGATAGACTACTCCTGTTAACTGTGAATTATTCATACCCTCGAGCCATGTGTCAACAAGGTGTGTAAGTGCTGTGTGGCATAAATGCTGCGGGCGAAATCCGGATTGGAAAGGCTGGAGCAGCTTCTAGGTAAGCAAGCAGGTGTTTATGAACGTGCCTTTCCAGTGGTTTGGACAAAACAGATAATAAAGAAAAATAGGCCGATAGTTATTAGGGTCAGAACGATCTTTTGTTTTTGGAATTACTTTCGCATATTTAAGTTCGTTAGGAAAAGTGTTATGCTGGATACAGAGATTATAATTAATGTAAGTTAAGGATTCTACAATGTATGGGAGAGACAGCTGAAGTATTTTCGGGCCGATGTCATCAGGCCCCGAGGACTTTTCATTTGGAAGGTTACTTATGAGTAAACCCACATCATGAACAGCTAGCATGGGGATGTTAGAGAGAGAGAGAGAGAGAGAGAGAGAGAGAGAGAGAGAGAGAGAGAGAGAGAGAGAGAGAGAGAGAGAGAGAGAGACAGAGAGAGAGACAGAGAGAGAGAGATTCCAGTTTATCACACATACTCAACTTGGCATCAACAAACTTATTTGCAAGAGGCCTAGCCTGATTGTCGTGGGTCCATGCAGCTGGGATAGCCGGATCAGTCGTTTTGGCGCTAATTCGCACTTCAGACGAGGCAGGACTGGGCACAGAGATTTGGTCGAAGGTCGCCTGCCTTCATCCATGGAGTCACGAATAGTGCCAGCGCATTGTCACAACAATACGCCATTCTGCTACATGCCTGTGTTTTTGGTTAGTTGGAATTTGGTAGAATTCCAGATCAGTCACTTTGACTGCCAAACATTCTAGAAATAAAACTTAAACCAAAAGTCAGAAAAACGTTAAGGGCTTAACGTCTTTTGTTCACCACTAAAGTGATTTCAAAGACGGGGCACCGAAAAGAGGTATGTAAAATTTTTGTAACCAGTCGAACCGCACGACCTTTTGGACGAGAGTCGACCGCTCTACCACCGAGCCACCCAGCGTCCCCTTAACAACCAAACGTGAGGCAGTCACTGGCACATATACCAAAGGAAAACACTCAGGTCTTGACAAGAACTGCTGAAACAGGTCACCCCTTTTCGCCATGTCACATCGGCAAAATGCCAGAGTCATGAGCGTGCACACACTCACTTTTCTTGTGCACCAGTCCACTAAAAAAAATGCACAACATAAAAGTATGAGGAATGAAAACAACAAACACGATCAAAGCAAAGTTAACTTCACGAAGACTACAAGCAAGCAAACAAGCACTTCAGAAAATCGGGCCGACGTCGGCAGCCGTCGGCCCGCGCACGGCCGTGCGCGGGCCAACGGCGGCCGACCGCGGCCCGATGGCCTTTTGCGCATCAGTTGGATAACAAGCAGCGTCAGCTATCTTGTATTTCAGTCTGACGGAATCTCGGCAGTAGCAAATTACTGGCTCGTCCTCGCATGACGAAGGATGTATTGTCAGGAACAACTGTCGGTACAATGTGTTCCACACCTCGGATAGCCACAGGTGCCAGTTCGAAGGGCAAAAATCTAGAACTCAACGCTCCACTTTTTTTTTTTTTTTTTTTTTTTTTTTTTTTTTTTTTTACATTAGACTGCCTAGGTATTATTTTTTTTTTTTTCAAGAGTACATGTAGTGAGTTCTCCTACTAAAAGTGCATGGCGACCTCGCCGGGTACGAAAGTCTTGCAGCTGTTTCCAATGCCAGTCATAAGATTTTTGAAACGTTACTGTTTTTTGTGTGCTTAGAAACAAGTGAAGAGGTTTTTTCTCGCGAACTGAACGACATGCTCTACGCCTTTCTGGAAACCTAGGACCCAACAGCTATGGACGGCTGACTGACTCAGCGCGCTAAATAAGTTCACCGACAGCCTCGTTTTCAGCTGCAATCTGTTTTCACTTCCGGTTGCTAACGTTTCAATGACCGATGTCTGCTAGTGTTACGCGTCGTTTGAAAATCGCGATTTTTGTGTCTTTATTTAGCAATCTGAATTTTTTTTTCTACGCATACGTCGATAGGAAAATCAGTCGAGTTTATAACCCTGTGTTTAGATTTTTTTGTCAGCCATTTCTGAAACCCCTAATTAATACCAGAGTCAACCACAGTGTGTTCCAAAATGAGTGACATTGACACTAGTAGTGACAGTCCCAGAGCTTCAGTAGTTCCTAAATCAAGAGCAAGGAGGGCGCACAGTACAGGAGATTATTATTATCATATTATTTTCATATTTGTTTTGTAGTATAGGAGCGAAACACACACACACACAGACAAATTGTAGTACAGTGAAATTTTTTTGGACAGATTATTTAGTTTTGGCACAAAAAAAAGCTTTTCTTTTGGAATTCTGTTTTGAAAACAGCCTGGGTTTGAGAAGGTTATGCTGATTCTGTAACCAGTGTGGTTGTTCATGTAAAGGCCTAATGTCAAACTGGGGATTTAGTTTTGGGATAGGTGTTTGCGTTATATTTCAAAATATGTGTAGGTAACGAGTATTACAAGTTGTTCTTTCGTAAAGTGTGTGTGTTATATATATTGTGTGTGTATGTGCGTGTGTGTTGTATTGTGTGTGTGTGTGTTGTATTGTGTGTGTGTGTGTGTGTGTGTGTGTATTTAATCAGTGTTAGGGTATTTTTTTACCTTTATTTATTGTTTTGCTTGGCACTGTATGGTTTTTGAATTGTTTTATTAGAGATATTATTAAGTATAGGTAAACATTGTTTTTATTACCAACATATTACTTTTTATGTGTGTTAGTACTTAGAACTTTTAACGTTAAGCTACTTTTAAACATTGTTTGTTTATATTTTAGGTTTATATATAGGTTATTTCTTAATTATGCGTGTGAGTGTGTGTGCTTGTCTGTATTTGTATTTCTTTTAAAACATGTCTTTTCATATATATATAGACTATTTTTTATGATGTTTAACGTATTTTATCTCATAATGTTATCATATTGTTTAAATATTTTATCCTTGTGTGTGTATGCGTACGAGCGCTTAGAGCAAGCTATAAGTTTGGTTTTGCGCTTTATAAAATAAATTATTATTATTATTATTATTATTATTATTATTATTATTATGTCCAACTCCAAGTCCAGCAGTTCATCTTCAACCTGAAAATCAAAACAAATGGAAGTCATTTGAACTTCAACACAGCAAATAACACAGCAAAAGCATCGACACTGCTAATGCATCAACACAGCAAATACATCAACACAGCAAACACATCAACACAGCAAATACATCAACACAGCAAATGCATCAACACAGCATAACATAGCAAAAGCATCAACACAGCAAATGCATCAACACAGCAAATAACATAAAAGCATCAAAACACAGAAAAAGCAAATACCATCAACACAATAAGAGCAGATAACACAGAAGCAAATAACACAGCAAAAGCATCAAAACAGCAAGGTGAATAGCATCAACAATGCAAGGTTAATAGCATCAACACAGCAAGCAAACACGGGAAGGTCACCCACTCACATAGAAGAACAGTACACGGTCCAACGCGACGGGGATAATTCGGGATATTGCCGAACTTTATATAATTATGAATTATTCAGTTATTGCTGATTAGATTGCAACATACAGCTACACAAAATAAGAAATTGCCCTATCAACATCAAAGCCAAACAAGTTTTCATAACATTGGCGAATTCCCATGTGTCCAGATAGCCTGACCACAGTGCTTCGTTTTCTGTCTGAAGTGGAATGAATATATATATTTTTTAATGCTGTGTCAGTCTGGGATACCTGCAAATGTACTTAAGTTCTCACTTGATGGAATAAATCATAACTGAACAGTTTACTGTTTTACTTACCATGAGAATTCGCTCAACTGTAGCGTCCATTGCGGTAGCAGACGTACCGGAAGTAACTACAGCGGTCAGTCGCTTCGGTCAGGCTTCGGTAGACTCTGTTAGTGGCACAACGCGTGCGCGCTGAGTCAGTCAGCCGTCCATAGCTGTTGGGTCCTAGTGGAAACGAAATCAGTGTGCGTACATGATGGCGGTGTCGCCCCCTACTGCTGAGACAACGTGCTGGTTGTGGTGTCAGGACTCAGTTCGTCGGGCCGATGTATGCCGCAGTTGGCCTGCGCACGGCCGTGCCACATCTGGTATTAGGGCGGTGTCACGGCGTGGCGGTGCCCGCGGCTCAAAAGCCCGCATGGCCGGGGTCAGTCATTATCAACTACAGGCGGAGGATGACTGGCGTACCGGCCCTGATTTGAGCTTTTTGGGTTTGGCTTGAGTTTCGTCCGGCCTCCATGGAAGTCTGTCGAAAGGTAAGCTAATTGACTAAGCTTCAAATGACTGTTGTCATGGAGATCAGCAGACAAAACCGGATTCAGTTTCAAATGACCGTTGACTTTGTCAGCCCTGGAGGTCAGACGAAACGTAAGCTAAACTAAGTTTCAGACCATTGTTCACGAAAGTCAGACGACCCTTATACTCCATTTCAAATCAAGTTGTCCTGAAGTCAGGCAAAGGTATATTCAAATTTCAAATCATTGTGCAGTGCTTCACCTATGATGGTTGCCGGATCGGCACTCACTTCCGGACAGCTAGGTCACGCATGCATAGATCGCCACTTGTCTGTAGGGGGCACAGATTCTCATGAACCCCTGCATAGTCCAGTGGTTCGTGAGGGTCTTTGTCTCTTGCTGGGCCGTATGTCCATCCACGGTCCTCGGGCAAAAGGAACTCCTGGCGAAGGCATAACTAGTTCATGGGCAATCTGCGAGGAGACCAGGATACATCAGTTGCACGGTATTTAACTCTGTCATTGCCAATAAATAGTGAACACAATCCAAGTGCAGGAGACTTAGATCATCATACGCCCTCCGCAACTGCGGGGGCTTATGAGAATCTATACCTCTTGCTGACCGACCACTTCTTATCTTGGACGGTTGGTGTTCTTTGGCGTTGATTTGAAAAGCACAGTCAGTCCACTGACAGTGAAGGTAACAGCTATGTACCAGTTGCAGGAGATGGCTTGACCATGATAATTCAAGGGTAGTACCAGATTAGCTTGGCGCTTTGAAGGCACCAAGCTAATCTGGCACTACCCTTGAATTATCATGGTCAAGCCATCTCCTGCTGTAGGGATCCGGGGCTAAAAGGTTTAAGACGCAAAGCGGACTACCCAGGAACATCCCCACCCAAAGGGTGTGTAAATGTGCATAGATCCTGTGGGATGGAAATCGTACTCAACTCTTGAACTTTCACGGCCATAAAACGAGGCGCCGAAAAAGTGGCAAGTTTGCAGCTTGCTCACAGCTGTTCCCGCTACCGCCGAACTACCCAATCAGCATTCCTGTATCACGTGCATACATGCACTCTTGTCTGAACCAGTTTGTTTCCTTGTGTCAAATGTAGGTCATTGTGTTTGACATAGTCGGCGGGGCTTGGTTGACACTCGTCATATTAATTAAGGACATGTTCCACAGCGTTTGTTGTTGTAGGCTCACTTTTTATAGTAATGCTATGTGAAACTCATGAGTGTGCTGGTTTGTAAAGCAGTAAGGTCCAAAACCGCACACGAGCATTCCGACTGAAGTTGGTTGCATACCAAATACCTTCTTTTTCTCGGCCAGACCGTTACGGTGAACCCTTTGGCTATCAGTAGCCACTAGCGGTTTTTGTCGCGATGATTCCTACAGGAATCATCGCGACAAAAACCGCTACGGACAGGCAAAGGGTTAAAAAACACAGACCAACAGTGCACAGAAACTAACGGCGTGTACCACGTGCAAATAATGTTTCTGTCTGACCTAGTTTGTTTACAATGTCACAAAAAGTCTGTGCCAAAGTAGGTCATGTGCAGACGGTTTCCAGCATCGGGACATCAGCTGCACAGACATTTTAATGTGTTCTGAGTTCGGTTACATGTGATTTTTTTTATGAACATTCAATCCGCGCAGATTCGAAGTTATTGGAAATAAGTCTACGGCCATTCTGTCCGCAAGAATTATGAACTATCGGTTCGAACTGAACACCAAATAGGTTGGTTTTTGTAGGACTTGATTTCGCAACGTCCATTTTCTTTTTTTCTTTTTTAATGGGCTATAAGTGTGGCGCAGCGGTATAGCGTCAGGCACCAGTAATTAAGATGCGATTAAGGTTCGATACCTTTTCTTTCATCGAATTGTTCTTCTCTCGTAATTGTCACAGTTACTTTTGGGCGGACTGTCGGGGGTTCGTTCTCCGGGTACTCGGACCCTTCCGACATCTCAGCTTTGTACTGGTTTCAACCCGTTCTGTCGCGATTTCAGAGTCGTAATTTCCATCACCTGTGTGCGTGTTTGTTTGTTTTGTTTTTTTGTTGTTTGTTTTTGGGTTTTTGTGTGTGTGTGTGTGTGTGTGCGCGCGCGCGCGCGCTCTTCTTTGTAAATTGGCTTTTGATTATCAATGATACTCTTTCACTTTGTAACTGAGGCGCCTAGAGCTTGTTAGGAGGTTAGGCGCCATAATCATAATATATATATATATATATATATATATATATATATATATATATATATATATATATATATATATATATATATATATATATATATATATATATATATATATATATATATATATATATATATAATCCTTTCACCTCAGTCATGTCTGGCGTGATCCAGGTCGCAAGTTGTCTTCTTGATTTCTTTTACGAAAATAGTGGAGGAATGAAAACAAATACGTTATTGGTCGAAGGGGTTCGCTGCACGGGCCCATGTAGGCCTTCGGGAGATCAAAGGAATCATTGTACCCCTCAGGCCTTCGGCCTTCGGGGTACAATGATTCCTTTGACCTCCCTCAGGCCTACAAAGGTCCGTGTAGCGAACCCCTCCGACCAATAACTTATATATATATATATATAAATATATATATATATATATATATATATATATATATATATATATATATATATATATATATATATATATATATATATATATATATATATATATATATATATAATTTTTCATTAAATTCTGAGAATGCTGTCCTAATGCCATGGAATTCCAGGCTGGTAAGCTTGCATTGTGTCATCAGGACATCAGCTGCCCTTTTGTGACTGCATCGCTTGTTAGATCTTGTGAGCCTTCCACTGAACACCTACTACATAAAGTAATAGGGACAACCCCCAGGCGCCCCGCCATCCACTGGAGAATATCCAGTGTTCCCCCCGAGGGGGGATGCTAGAAAATATTCCCAAACAGATGTTGGGCCTGCTGAGTAGATTTAAAGTCTTTGCCGCCTGCGACCGGTATATATATATGTTTTCCTCCCTACGTCACACGACCAATCACACTTTAGCGCAAACCGTACCATGTGACCGTGATATAAAAACCCCTGTAGCGAAAAATGGCGGACGTTTTGTAGCCCTCTGGATGACGCATCTTGGATGCCAGTTTTGTTCTATAAAAAATCGCCAAACGTTCTAAAGTACAAAGTTACTTAGTGTTGTTCGAAACAACAAGCACACTCATTACTGGAGACGACAAAGTCATGCCATATTTTAAATTACGTCATAAGTCTATAACGTATAAAGGTATATTTAGTTATGTCTGGCGTGATCCAAGATGTCTTCTTGATTTCTTTTACGAAAATAGTGGCGGAATGAAAACAAATACGTTATTGGTCGGAGGGGTTCGCTGCACGGACCCTTGTAGGCCTTCGGTAGGTCAAAGGAACCATTGTACCCCTCAGGCCTTCGGCCTTCGGGGTACAATGTTTCCTTTGACCTCCCCCAGGCCTACAAGGGACCGTGTAGCATACCCCTCCGACCAATAACTTATTATATCTTCGTTAACTCATTCTACCCTAGACACACCAGCAAGATGCTTCATGATAGTTCAAGGGTGATACCAGAATAGCTTGGCGCCAAGCTATTCAGGCATCACCCTTGAACTATCATGGTCGATCTGTGTCGTGCACTGCAATGAGGCTTCAGAGGACAACGGCAAAATTAAGGGATTTCGGTCTTGGGGTACAAAGCGTTAATATTAGTAGTAGTAGTACTCAGTTACGAGGTCTGCGCCTCGTCCTGTCCGCGTTTCGTTAACACATTCAGTCTAGACGCCCTCATTGCTGCGTATCCGAATGCGGCACGTCAGTACCGAGTGACTTCACATATGCCATTTATTGCGGAGGAAGGTTAACAGATTCCACAAAGTAGTCGAAGGTATACGGGCCGCTTAGGAAACGGGACTTTTCAGGTCATTGACCTCTGGAGGGCTTCGCATATGTCCGTTGTAAAAATCACTGGGCGCATAACCGTATCCTTCCATCAGCAAAAGGCATAGATTCTCATGAGCCCCTGCAGTCGCAGGGGCTCATGAGAATCTATGCCTTTTGTCAGAGAGCAGGGGTTCATGAGAATCTATGCCTTTTGCCAGCATGGACCAGCCCCCATTTACAGCTTCAAATTACAGGCCTTCTGCGCGACTGAAGTGCGGGAAGCATTCAGATAAACAATTTAGCAGGAGTCTAAGAAACGTGCGGTTTGAGAATGAACCGTTTGCAGTCTTTTAAAGCAACGTGTTTTTCTAGGGTGGACTACGAAAAGGTGGCAGGGCAGGGTTTATAAGACATAATGTGTCAAATTGTTTGCTGTAAACCTCTCAAACCTCGTCTCCTTTCTTCGCCCCAGGTCAGTCGTGTCACATCACAGTGCTGACGTTATTCAGTGTAGACGCCTGACAAAGACAACTTTATGCCCCGCGGGTTTTACTTCAGCGTTATGTCAGTCAAAATGACGAAAAGGCTGTTATTTTCGGAAACTGCGCGTAGAATTGAGGTAGTACGCCCTTAGCCAAGTGGGCGATGTTTTTCTGGCCTTTCTTTGAATGAGAATACTCCTGAAAACACTTCGACCTCTTCCAAAGCAAGAAGAGAAAACAACAACAAACAGATCTGCTCCGAAATGACGCTGTAAAGTCCGTTTTGTTGAAAGCCACATTTTCAGTGTATTCAGTCAACGCAGTCGTGCAGTGTCAGGTACGCAAATTGTGTTCTACAATCTTCGTTAATGCAAGACAAAAAAAAAAAAACAACCCAACAAAACACCAAGATCCAGGAACCTTGATTCAAAGTGGTGTAAGCAAGAGGTATAGATCCTCACGAGCCCCCGCAACTGCGGGGGCTCATGAGGATCTATACCTCTTGCAGTTGGAGGGTGTTCCGATTTTCTCGGCACTGAACGGGTTAATGAGAAGACTCCTGAAAACACGTCGGCCTCATTGTTGAAAGCGAGATTTTGAGTGTATTAAAATGAAAACCGTGTTTATCACAGAAATGTAAATTTCGCCTTCCCAATTTCAAATGTAAAACCCGTGGCGGTCGCGCCTTCTCCCATCTTGGCCCCGCCACTTGGAACAGTCTCCCCGCCCTTGTCCGTAAACTGTCAAACGCTCTCCTCCCTCATATCACTTCTCAAAGCCTACCTCTACCACTTCTCAAAGCCTACCTCTACCACTTCTCAAAGCCTACCTCTACCACTTCTCAAAGCCTACCTCTACCACGCTGCCTTTTACTAGTCCATTTCCATAGGGGCCTGACGAGTACTGCAAATCCGCTGCGCCACCGCGTGCGCGCGGCCACCGCGTAAATAGCTCGTCAGAATACAAGGGAGGAAACGAAGCACAGCCGCGAAATTCTAGCTGTGGCCGGAAGTATCTCGGATCTCTTTCTCAACATCTAGAGTTGAACGTTAAACTCTTTTGTAGAGTGCCGCGAAAGAGGCCACTATGAACTGCAGTGCATACATTGTTTTCTGCCGTGTATACTCTGAAGTCGAAGCGAATCACTCGAAAAAATAGTATTGACAACTAAGCAGTGTTTGAACCAGATTCCATTAAAGTATACCTTTTCGGGCTGGGGGAAATATGTACATAAAGCGACTGCTGCGTACAGGTCACAAGTTCCCCTAGTAGCATGAAGCGGAAATGTTACGTCGCATTTTGAACTCACAAAATAATTCGATTCTGTGCACCAGGACAGGACGGTCTGGCGACTATGATTTTTGGGTCACAGGGAGCTCTTCCGGCGACCAAAATGAATGCGGAGATCCGACGGTCGCAACATGGTCACATTTAGGTTTCATTTGCGACGGTCGCAGTGTGGTCGCGTTTAGGGCTTATTTGTGACGGTCACCGGAGAGCCGCAGTAAGGGCTCACAGGGACCGTCGCAAAATGGATTTGGGCTTCATGGTTACTTTACTTTACTTACGCCTGTCACCCCTCCCCGGGTATAGGCCGTCGACGAGAGACCTCCAGCGACTCCTGTCCTGTGCTTCTCCTTCGATTTTACTCCAGGTGGTTCCCAGTCTCTTGATGTCTGCTTGGAGGTCTTGACGCCAGGTGTTTCTCGGCCTGCCTCTTTTCCTCTTTCCCTGGGGGTTCCATGACAATGCCTGCATGCCTAGTGATACTGGAAGCTGGCTTTCTCAGACTGTGACCAATCCATCCCCATCTTCTTCGCCCAATTTCATTCTCTGCTGTTATCTGCTTTGTTTTCTCCCAGAGTCTGACGTTGCTGATCTTCTCTGGCCAGTGGATTTTCAAAATTCTTCTAAGGCAACTGTTTATGAAGATCTGTACTCTGTTGACTGTGGTTTTTGTCAATCTCCAAGTCTCTGCTCCATATAGGAGAACTGCTTTTACGTTGGAGTTGAAAATCCGGACTTTGGTGTGTTGTGACAGCTCTCTGGAACTCCACACTTTTTTCAACTGGCGAAAGGCTGCTCTGGCGTTACCGATTCGTGCTCTGACATCTGCATCAGTGCCGCCTTTTTTGTCTACGATGCTCCCGAGGTAGGTGAAGGACTCCACCTCCTCCAACGGGGTGCCAGCAAGCAAGACTGGTTCTTCCCTGGTTGCGTTCAGCCTCATTGTCTTAATTTTCTGTTTGTGGATGGTGAGGCCCACTTGGGACGAGATGTCAGCAAGCCTCGTGGTCTTGTCATGCATTTGTTGATGAGTGTGTGACAGTAAAGCCAAGTCGTCTGCAAAATCGAGGTCGTCAAGCTGTGTCCACAGTGTCCACTGTATTCCACTTCGTCTGTGCTCTGTGGTCGTCTTCATGACCCAGTCTATGGCCAGTAGGAAGAGGAACGGAGACAGCAAACACCCCTGCCTGACACCGGTTCTGACCTGGAGCTCCCTGGTGAACTGACCTTCGTGGATCACGCGACATGTCATGCCATCGTAGCTGCTCTTGATCAGGCGGACGAGCTTTGTGGGTACACCGTAGTGTCGTAGGAGTTTCCACAGAGTTTCTCGGTCTACGCTGTCAAATGCTTTCTCGTAATCCACAAAGTTGACGTACAGCGGGGAGCTCCACTCCAGAGACTGTTCCACGATGATGCGGAGAATGGCGATCTGGTCTGTACATGATCGGTTTCATTGGTCTCTCAGCTGGGGGTCAACGGAGCTCTTCATTCTCTCCTTGACATTTTATACACATTTGTCGACCTCTTGTGACGCTTGACCTTTTCCAAGGGGTCATCCAAATTAGTATGCATAGATAGGTCTTACCATCAGGTATCTCTGTAGCAAGTTTTGGTTTGACGTTGTGAAAAGTATTTGAGAAAAAACATCTGTTGTCAAAATATGGCGATTTTGGACCCATTTCTTGTGCTCTTGTGACCCTTGACCTTTCCGAGGGATCAACCAAATTAGTGTGCGTATAAAGGTCTTACCATCAGGTATCTTTGTACCAAGTTTGGGTTTGAAGTTATGAATGGTATTTGAGAAAAAATATATTATGTCCCAAAATAATTATTTTTGATATATTTCCTGATCCACTGTGACCTTGACCTTTGTGAGAGGTCACTGAAATTGGTATGTTTAGAAGCTTGGCCCACGCTACCACAAACACCTATTGCCGGGCGCAATTTTGTGGCGGCAATGTTGCCGCCTCAATTAGGGGCGCCTACAATATTGCCGCCACAAATTGCGACCCGATACAAACCGAGTCTATTCATTTGTGGTAGCCGGCAAGGCTCGAGCAATGTTGCCGCCTCTCAGCCAATCAGCGGTGTTCTTGCGCCACTTCCCGTTTCTTCATCTTCCGGCGAGCCGGAAAAAATGGCAGAGAAGCTGAGCGACGGCCGACGGCTTTGAGACTGTAATATTCATTGGAGACGCGCCGCATGTGAAAACGCTGCTAATAGCTGCGTATCCGTATGCGGCACGTCTCCGGTGAGTAAATTGATCAACCTTGTCCGAGAGTTCCCATGCATATGGGACTCCTGCAGCTCCGAATATTTCAACCGGGCGCACGTGAGCCAATAAAGAAATAAGCTTAGACCCGTATAGCTTTGGCTCTGACCTCAGTTTTAGTCAGTAGTTCAGTAAAATGTACTGCCGTGAATTGTTTGGAACGTGCTGCTTTAATGTTCCAGCATCATAAGATTAACTTTCGAAAAAGTGCAAGAATGCAACAAGACAGCTACAGTTCACAGTTTCAAACATTATGGGGAAGAAATCGAAAGTCTGTTAGGTATTTTAGCTAAATTATTAAAGCTAATCCATTTGAGGATCGTGTTGTGTAGGAACATAAAGCAGCACATTTGAATGAGGGGGTCCGAGCCAGAGACAGGTGGATCCGAGCATTTGTTGTTGTTGCAGAGCCATTTTATAAGATTTGTCTTCATAAAATGCTATCTATGCTTAAATAGAAGAAGAGCCGTTCAGATGTCCTTGGTCTGTCAGTTTCATTTCCCCTCGTGAGGGATTCACCAAATAGAAAAACAGCAATCAGGAATGGGTCGCACTATATCAGTTCGTACAAACGTAAACGCTGAAACTGGATAAAGCACAGTCATGGTGAAGTAGCCATAGACGTCATGTTGTAGGCAGAACTGGTGCAGTTAGATGTTACCATCTGCAGTGTGTTGTAGTCACTTGCCATCAGTAGTATTAGCACCTGAAAAAATTCAATACCATATGTACATCAACTTTGCGTATAACATGGTCAGGTTGAACAAAAGTCAGATGTAATGACACTTTTTGGAGGTTTCGAGTGCACTATTTCTATATGTGTTATTTCACGGAGAAAAGCGTTAGACATAACAATAAGAAAATGTTTGTTCTTTGTATTTGTTACAACGGAAGCTACCTTTGACAAACTATATTTTAAAATTTGTTTTTCTCCACCAACAACACTGGTGGAAACATTATCATGCTCAGAGATGAAGAGGAAGTTAAATTCAATACACATGCATCTGAATAAACAAGGTATGAACTTCTGTACAAAAGATCATTTTGCAATAATTCTGTTTCTCAATATGACAGAAGAGGTGGTGGTGGTGGGGGGGGGGAGGTTTGGGGGGGGGGAAGAGAGAGAGAGAGAGAGAGAGAGAGAGAGAGAGAGAGAGAGAGAGAGAGAGAGAGAGAGAGAGAGAGAGAGAGAGAGAGAGAGAATCAATGAATCTTTATTTTACAATGGTAAAGATTAACAATGCCACAGGCAATGCCATTTGAGAGAGAGAGAGAGAGAGAGAGAGAGAGAGAGAGAGAGAGAGAGAGAGAGAGAGAGAGAGAGAGAGAGAGAGAGAGAGAGAGAGAGAGAGAGGTTCACACGTTTCTGTTGTAATGCTGGAGCTTTTTCCGTTTCAGAATGTGATCATTATAAACGTTTTAAGACACAACTATGCCAGTCTTTACAGAAATAAGCCTAGCCCCCACTCACCTGTGTATTCTTAGACTGCATAAAACGTACTGCACTTTCCCACCAGTGACGCCTGTGACAAACAAGAGAAACGACTTTAAAAACGCACATGTATTAGACACCAGGTTTAACGTGAAAACGCAATTTCATTTCTTAGCTTTTCGATCCCATTCATGTTTACTTTTCTTTTATTGTCAAATAGTCTGCCTGTCTGCCTGTCAGTCTGTCTGTCTCTGTCTCTCTCATGTTTCCTTTTCCGGCCATTTTCCTCTATCTATCTATCTATCTATCTATCTATCTATCTATCTATCTATCTATCTATCTATCTATCTATCTATCTATCTATCTATCTATCTATCTATCTATCTATCTATCTATCTATCTATCTATCTATCTATCTATCTATCTATCTATCTATCTATCTATCTATCTATCTGTCTATCTATCTATCTATCTATCTATCTATCTTATCTTATCTTATCTTGTCTTATCCTATCCTACCCTATCCTATCCTTATCTATCTATCTATCTATCTATCTATCTATCTATCTATCTATCTATCTATCTATCTATCTATCTATCTATCTATCTCCCGTAGTCTTGCTGACCGTTGGGACACCACTGATGACTTGGCAACTAGCTCCCTCCATTCCTCTCTGTTCTCTGCCATTCTTAGCGTATCACCCAGCCTCAGTCCTGTCCACTCTGTAATATAGTCCTCCCAACTTTTTCTCTGCCTTCCTCTCCTTCGTCCTCCTTGCACAGTGCCTTGCAGGATTGTTTTGGCTTTCCTCCTCGGCCATGTTTAACTGTGTTGCAAAAATCGAGTAGAACTAACCTCTATGACAAATCATATTGCAAATTAATCATAGAATCACCGAAGCATTGCCACAAACGACAACTCATACATGTCTATCTATCTATCTATCTATCTATCTATCTATCTATCTATCTATCTATCTATCTATCTATCTATCTATCTATCTATCTATCTATCTATCTATCTATCTATCTATCTATCTATCTATCTATCTATCTATCTATCTATCTATCTATCTATCTATCTCCCGTAGTCTTGCTGACCGTTGGGACACCACTGATGACTTGGCAACTAGCTCCCTCCATTCCTCTCTGTTCTCTGCCATTCTTAGCGTATCACCCAGCCTCAGTCCTGTCCACTCTGTAATATAGTCCTCCCAACTTTTTCTCTGCCTTCCTCTCCTTCGTCCTCCTTGCACAGTGCCTTGCAGGATTGTTTTGGCTTTCCTCCTCGGCCATGTTTAACTGTGTTGCAAAAATCGAGTAGAACTAACCTCTATGACAAATCATATTGCAAATTAATCATAGAATCACCGAAGCATTGCCACAAACGACAACTCATACATGCGGCCACTGATGTGTAGGACTACCAAGTATCTACACGCAAATATTTCACCAGGTGCTGTTCTTTGCACTGCGCTTCTTTGTTGCCGCATGAAACAGCCTTACTGCCATTTAACAGTTGTTTGTTTTTTCGTTTGATGCTACAACCCTACGTTTACCATCACTACGCCAACAGTGGGCACTATACCACGGAAAACAACAGTGAATTTAAAGGAAGCGTCCAATTTCACCTTTAGTCAGATTCAGCGAGAACTAAAAGAAAAAAGACTAATTTACAAAGTTCATCGCACCAAGCTATCAAATAAAAGTAAAAAATCATAAACGATGCCAACTTACCCAACCTTGACGTTCTGTGTGAAACTTGGGACTTTGCGTGAAAACAACTTTTCTGACGAAAATAGAGATAATATAATCAGCAACACTTGATCCCTCCCTGGAAGCCATAACGCGAACTGTGAAGTCAAGCTGATTGGAAGTGAGTGTGCAGTGCACGTTTAAAATGGGTTTTACCCGAAAATGATTTAATGTTTAAAGGCAATGAGTTCCAGACAGAACTACCTGGGAATAGAAGGCTCGACTTGTAGATATCTATCCTTACTTACTTACTTACGCCTGTCACCCCTACCCGGGTATAGGCCGTCGACGAGAGACCTCCAGCAACTCCTGTCCTGTGCTTCTCCTTCGATTCTACTCCAGGTGGTTCCCAGTCTCTTGATGTCTGCCTGGAGGTCTCGACGCCAGGAGTTTCTCGGCCTACCTCTTTTCCTCTTTCCCTGGGGGTTCCATGACAATGCCTGCCTAGTGATACTGGAAGCTGGCTTTCTCAGACTGTGACCGATCCATCCCCATCTTCTTCGCCCAATTTCATTCTCTGCTGTTATCTGCTCTGTTCTGTCCCAGAGTCTGACGTTGCTGATCTTCTCTGGCCAGTGGATTTTCAAAATTCTTCGAAGGCAACTGTTCATGAAGGTCTGTACTCTGTTGACTGTGGTTTTTGTCAATCTCCATGTCTCTGCTCCATATAGGAGAACTGCTTTTACATTGGAGTTGAAAATCCGGACTTTGGTGTGTTGTGACAGCTCTCTGGAACTCCACACTTTTTTCAACTGGAGAAAGGCTGCTCTGGCTTTACCGATTCGTGCTCTGACATCTGCATCAGTGCCGCCTTTTTTGTCTATGATGCTCCCGAGATAGGTGAAGGACTCCACCTCCTCCAACGGGGTGCCAGCAAGCAAGACTGGTTCTTCCCTGGTTGCGTTCAGCCTCATTGTCTTTGTTTTCTGTTTGTGAATGGTGAGGCCCACTTGGGACGAGATGTCAGCAAGCCTCGTGGTCTTGTCCTGCATTTGTTGATGAGTGTAGGACAGTAATGCCAAGTCGTCTGCAAAATCGAGGTCGTCAAGCTGTGTCCACAGTGTCCACTGTATTCCACTTCGTCTGTGCTCTGTGGTCATCTTCATGACCCAGTCTATGGCCAGTAGGAAGAGGAACGGAGACAGCAGACACCCCTGCCTGACACCAGTTCTGACCTGGAGCTCTCTGGTGAACTGCCCTTCGTGGATCACGCGACATGTCATGCCATCATAGCTGCTCTTGATCAGGCGGACGAGCTTTGTGGGTATGCCGTAGTGTCGTAGGAGTTTCCACAGAGTCTCTCGGTCCACGCTGTCAAATGCTTTCTCATAATCCACAAAGTTGACGTACAGCGGGGAGCTCCACTCCAGAGACTGTTCCACGATGATGCGGAGAGTGGCGATCTGGTCTGTACATGATCGGTTCTTCCTGAATCCTGCTTGCTGGTCTCCCAGCTGGGGGTCAACAGAGCTCTTCATTCTCTCTAGGATGATCCTGTTGAAGACCTTTCCTGGTACTGACAGCAAGGTGATTCCTCTGTAGTTGGAACACTTGCTGAGGTCGCCTTTCTTGGGAAGCTTGATTAGGTACCCCTCCTTCCAGTCAGCTGGCATCACCTCCTCTTCCCAGATCTTTCCAAACAGTGGGTACAGCATCTCAACTGTTGTCTCTAGGTCTGCTTTCAGAGACTCCGCTGGGATGCCATCTGGCCCTGCTGCTTTGCCATTCTTCAAAAATGCCACTGCTTTTCTGATCTCTTCCCGGCTGGGTCTGTCACAGCTGATGGGTAGGTCGGTCTCTGCCGGCTGGATGTCGGGGGGGTCGGGTGGGCTAGGTCTGTTCAGTAACTCTTCAAAATACTCGGCCCATCTGTCGAGTTGGTCTGCTCTGTCTGCAATAGGCTTGCCTTCTTTGTCTTTTACTGGTCTTTCTGTATGGCCATACTTACCCGACAATCTTCTGGTAATGTCGTAGAGCTGTTTCATGTTGCCGCTGCCTGCTGCCTTTTCTGCCTCTGCTGCCAGGCTGTCTGTGTAGGCCCTCTTGTCTGCCCTGATACTCCTCATCACCTCGCGGTTGGCTTCCGAGTATTCCCCCTGTGCCCTTACTTTGGCTGCTCTCGTGCGACTGTTGTTGACCGCTGCTTTCTTCTGCTTCCTCGCTTCTATCTTCTTCAAGGTCTGTGCCGACAGCCAGTCCTTGTGGTGGTGTTTCCTGAACCCTACAGTGTCTTTGCAGGTTGAGTTCAGCGCCTCTCTAACTGCCTTCCACTGCTGCTCTGTGGTGACCGCCTCCTCTTCATTTACTAGCTCCTGTAGCGCTTGAAACCGGTTGGACAGCACCAGTTTGAACTCTTCTCTAACTCCAGTTTCTCTCAGGAGGCCTACATTATAGCGCTGTCTTCTTGTTGTCTCTGTGCGGCTTTTCTTTAGCTTGAGCTTCATTCTTAAGGTAAGCAGATGGTGGTCTGAGGCGACATCTGCTCCCCTCCTCACTCGAACATCTTGAAGGGATCTTCTAAATTTCTTGCTAATGCAGATATGGTCTATTTCCTTCTCTGTTGTATGGTCAGGTGAGACCCAAGTTGCTTTGTGTATTCTTCTGTGTGGGAAGATGCTGCCTCCAATGACAAGTCGGTTTAGAGCACAAAAGTCTACAAACCTCTCCCCGTTCTCACTCATCTCCGAGCCTAGTCCCTGTCTCCCCATCACCTCTTCGTATCCGGTGTTGTCCTCCCCTATTTTGGCATTAAAATCGCCCATGACGATGGTGATGTCTCGCTCCGCACATTTGTCCACGGCACTCTGGAGTCGGTCGTAGAACTCGTGTTTCTCTTCCTCGTCACTGTCATTGGTGGGCGCATAACACTGGATGACGTTCAGCTTGAGCTTTTTCTTGGTTCTAAAGGCTGCTGTTATAATTCTTGGCCCAAGAGGTTCCCAGCCCATCAGCGCTCTCTGTGCCACTGGTGACAGCATGAGTGCTACTCCTTCTGTATGGGGGGCATTCTCCTCTTCATGACCTGAATACAGAATCATCTCCCCACTTAACAGCCTTTTCTGGCCAGACTGCGTCCATCTGGCTTCACTGATGCCTAGCAGGGAAAGGTTGTACTTTTGCATTTCCGCTGCTATCTGGGCGGCCTTGCCGCTCTGGTACATGGTCTTGACGTTCCATGTGCCCATGGTTGTATCCCTGGATAGAGAGAGGCGGCTCGGTCCTGTGGCTTCCGAAGACTTCCGGCTTTCACCACAGGACGTCATAAGTCTTCTAGTAGAAGAACCTTCCTCCTCCAGGAAAGGAATTACTGTTAGTCTTTTCGTCGGCGTTTTTGTAGCTATTTCCTTTTTTGCAGGGTGGGGAAGCTACCCCCACGCCTAACCCCCTTACTAGGAGGACCAGGGGTTTTCTGTCGGGGTCACCTTCCCTTAGACCATGTTGGTTCACGGCACCTTATTTCATTCGGTGCACCCCTCTCACGAGGGACCCCCTATCCACCACCCAGGGGACGCGCCTCAACGCCGTATGGTTCCAGCGCGAGGAGATATCTATCCTGGGGCGGGGTAAATAAAGCAAGCCATTCCGCGTGTTAAGCTGATGCCTATGGCTGAAGTTAAATAGCCTGCACAGATATTCCGGGGCTTGATAATGAAATATTTTGTGCATGAGGACGCATTTGTTAAATTTGAGTTGCCCTTTTAGTGGAAGCAGGCCAAGGGATTTTATTTTTTCGTCTGTGGAAGTAGGGTTTGGAATAATTATTTTAACCCAACAACTCGACGTCTGCTATGAATGATGCTTGACTGTGCAAAAAGCCTTGATACTAAACTATCTGTTTTGATCGGAAGACAAGGTTGGTATAGATTTGTGGCAAAATATCTACCGAGTTTGTTTAGTTTGAGGTTTTAGGCGGATGGTTGCTTTGAGGGTTAAAAACTACTCTGGAATCACAGTGCTTCGCTGCTTTGTGTGCCTTTCGTTTCCTCCCGTGTATTCTGAATTGAGCTTGAGGACGCGGTGGCGGCGCATCGGATTTGCATTACTCGTGTGGTTTGGTGCTTTGTTCGGGTTGGACGTCCACGACATCGGACTGATAATGGACGGCCCGAACGGGCGTTTGGTTTGAAGAATGGGTTCAGGCTATTTTGCCCGATAAGCCGACCGCAAGATCCCACTCTGGTACAGAAAGAAAGGACAAACATGCCTTTTATATTGCACTGTAATGCAAAACTTGGTCATTATGATCTACGCCATATCTCGGTTGCATGTGTCATGTAGAAATGCGATGTTTTTATATACAGCTGCGACACAGATTGCATTCTTAGATTTCCCTCTCAAAGCCAAATGGTTCTTAGACCTATTGTGAGACCTATTCTGAGATGTAAACACTTTTGATGGATCAACCGTGATACCTCAAGGGTGGTTTATGATTCTTGTGGCGCCTCAGAAAATTCCATGAGTTGGATTCAGCTGTGACAGCTCAAAGTTAGTGTCTGGTTAGCTATTCAGACACTAGCCTTGAGGAATCACGACTAATCGTTCACCCCAACTAGGAATAACATTTAAAAAAAAGTATTTTATGTCTGTGAAAGGAGTCGGTTTATGCGCCTACAGCATTATTTAACTTTTTTTTTTATGGGCGCTCAGTGCGTTGCCGGGACGGTAAGCCGCAAATTAAGATGAATGTCACCGGCTTTGATAATGGCTTCTAGGTGTGAAGCGAAAAGGAAGCCACCGAGAGGATTTGTCAGTTACAGGCTGACAGGGAGGCCGGGGAGGGAAAGGGGGGTGGGGGGTGGGGGTGGGGAGGGGGGGGGGGCATCTGGAAGCAGGTGGCGCCTCAAATGAAGGTCAGTGACCGCTGTAGGTCAGGCTGCCCTTTCCGGCCTGTCGCATCTGCAGATGTGCAGCTTTGTGCAACAATACTTGCACTGTCAATGACCCAGGATGTTCTACTGCAATCCAGTCCCCGATCAGCGCCTGGTCCACCGCCTACGTCAGTCTTACTGGGGTCCCGTCTACTTTAACCCATTAACTCATTCAGCCTGACGGCCGTATTTCCCAAATTTTGGAGGCGTCATCTGATGACTATGCACCAGTTGCAAGAGATGGATCGACCATGATAATTCAAGGGCAGGGCCAAATTAGCTTGGCACCTACAGGCGCCAAGCTAATCTGGCACTAGCCTTGAATTGGGGTTGAATGGGTTAAATCCTGAGGCTGTTTTTTTCTTAAATTGCTAATTCATCTATGAAGGCTACATTACAGATTAGAATGTAGATCAAACATTTTAGTTCAAGGGTAGTGCCAGAATAGCGTGGCGCCTGAGGCGCCACGCTATTCTGGCACCACCCTTGAACTATCATAGGCAAATCTGTTTCAAGCAATAGTATACGAGAATGACAAGGGTTAAAGAACGTAGCGGCTCCTTTAGTCAGCGCTCATTGTGTTTTTTTTTCCCCCTTCTGTTCTCTTCTGTCGTTTTTATCTTCGCCCACACATTGGTTCTTTCCTATCAAGTTTCTCCTGTACATAACCTCTCCGCTCCAAAGCGCCATGAGCATTCTACCAGAGAATGGATATAGGCGCTGTGCAAATGAGCATCATCATACATAATTTGCATGACGTCGTTAGTATAGGGACTTACCGCCAACTCGATGTGCCCCGTTACCGCCAACTCGATGTGCCCCGTTACCGCCAACTCGATGTGCCCCAGAAAAGTGGGAACGGGGCCATAGAAACTTACCGTCAGTCGATGCCCAGCAAAGCGGTAACTGGGCCACAGAGACGTAGTGTCAATCGATGTGTCAGCAGTAAACAAGGAAAGCGTATTTATATTTCCAGGGGCTATGTGGTGCACAAATAGAAAATCTGTCATATTAATCCTGTGGGTTTAGCATCCTTGCTGTTCCCTAACTACAACCTAACCACAACACGAATGGCATTGTGACTCAGCTCGGCTAAGCAGGCAATGGTTTCCTGTGCGTGCAGAATAGCCACAGAGAAATAAGGGACCAGCTAGAAGCAAGAGCAGGGATTCATGACCGAAGATCTTTAAATTTAACCCATTCAGCCCTGACGCACTACAGCAGGAGATGGGTCGACCATGATAATTCAAGGGTAGTGCCAGATTAGCTTGGCGCATGTCCGCGCCAAGCTAATCTGGCACTGCCCTTGAATTATCATGGTCGATCCATCTCCTGCAACTGGTGCACAGTCATTAGATGACGCCTCCAAAATTTGGGAAATACGGCCGTCGGACTGAATGAGTTAACTCCGTGACCTCATTTCCCAAATTTTGGAAGTATCACTGTTAACGAACATGTAGATGGGTCGGCCATGATCACTCAAAGGGTAGTGCCAGATTAGCTTGGCGATTGTCGATCCATCGCCTGCTGTTGTGTGTCGTTGCTAAATGGTTTGAAATATGCAGCGTTGTCGACCGAAACGAGAAGACCATGCGGCAGTCTCACGGGCCATTGTCACTCAAAAACCAGATAGGTGAGGCTAGCGCTGGTAGAACTGTACACATACCAAGGGGAATTACTCAGCGCTGGACAGACAAACAGTTAGATCCCCTGCCCCTTGGTATGTGTACATATCACGGGCCATTGTATTCTTCAAATAATAATAATAATAATAATAATAATAATAATAATAATAAATTTAACGCCAAAGAACCGCATCCGTTCAATTTAAAGGCCATCTAACGCCGTAACTGTTCAGATATACACTTCTGTAACAGATGGTTAGGAAACGCTACACACAGGTCCAGCGCTCAGGCTTTTGAGTGCTGCGCCGGTGTCCAAAGTGCTGTTAAAGTTCATTAGGTGTGTCGACAAGGCACAAGAAACACAAATGGTGATGAAATGTGTCTTCAGATTTATGCGTAATGTACTTTAATTTAGCCTCTCGCACGCGAAGTGTTAAATTTAACAGTTAATGAGAAAAACAAGGTGTAGTTAGGTACACATACGATAGTCCCGTCAGGCCCCATCACGTCATCGCCTTATCGGGTTTCTAATGGCAAGTCTTGCCGGTTCGCCAAATAACACGTGCTAATACGACGTAGAGCAAGGATGTAATATCATGCAACCATTGTGGCTCATCTGCAAGAGGCATAGATCCTCATGAGGCCTCGCAATTGCGGAGGCTGATAAGGATCTATGCCTCTTGCAATTTCAGGAGTATTATGTAGGATTTATACACCGACCTATGAAATTTTTGGCTTCGAAAAGGCATAAGAATCTGTGCCTTTTGCAGGGAACTAACTTTTCAGAATGTAATGATTATGCCTCCTGATCGTCCCACTTTACGCGGGTCTCACGGGATCTGTGCCTCATGCGCAGTTCTAATCATTTTATGGACTTAACATCTAGCCTATAGACAGACCCTTTAGAGGCGTCATCTAGATCAGTGTTTCCTACGTCGAGGGGGCTGCTGCGCGTTTTCCGTGTACGATGGTTGTTCCTTAGATAACTTTATCATCACCTGGCGTGCAGTTCTGATAAAAAGAGACGCCGCTGGTGCCAAACGGTGGGCAGGTTTAGCGCATCTCGCTCTCCACATCATAAACATGGTCCCGGAACGGCACCACGCTTATCCTGTTATCTGTAACTTGTAGCTGAAATTGTATACGGTGCCCACCGTTCAACAGCAAACCACCTTTAGATAAACACTAGATAATACTTGCGTACGCTAGAATTCCAGACGAACTATGCCGTGATTTGACAAAACACGTTCTGTCCAAGTTTTTGAAAAGCGAAATTTTTTATTGTTTTACAATGAAAATCTCACTATTCTTTTTTTTTAAAAACAAGACATCGTGGCATTTGCCAAGTCACGGCAAAAGTCTCTTCACTGTTCAGCGTCCCTGCCAGTCCTGGAAACGATGCCTCTGCAACTATGACAGACTCCCTGGTGCTAGACCTGACAGGTTGAGGAACACGGATATGAATGGTGCCAACAAGAGGCATAGATCCTCATGAGCCCTCGCGTTGCGGGGGCTCATGAGGATCTGTGTCTCGGATCTATGTCTTTTTCATTTTTGCAACTGCGCTGAAGCTCACATCCTAACGAGCTTACACCTGTCATGGTATTAAACTAATACTCTTGCGTATGGCGCCAGGTTAATTAAAAAAAAAACAACCCTCAAACCTAAAATACCAAAACCAAACAGCAACGCAGGCCTTGGACTGGGACTCGCATGGGGTAAAAACAGAATAGAACGGTAGGGGAGGCCTTGGACTGGGACTCGCATGGGGTAGAAACAGAATAGAACGGTAGGGGAGGCCTTGGACAGGGACTCGCATGGGGTAAAAACAGAATAAAACGGTAGGGGAGGCCGTGGACTGGGACTCGCATGGGGTAGAAACAGAATAGAACGGTAGGGGAGGCCTTGGACTGGGACTCGCATGGGGTAGAAACAGAATAGAACGGTAGGGGAGGCCTTGGACTGGGACTCGCATGGGGTAGAAACAGAATAGAACGGCAGGGGAGGCCTTGCCCCTTCCCGAGGCGCTGCACTCTGTGGCGCGGCCGGACATGGTGGATGGATGGTCTGAAAGAAGCGCGAGCAACGGCGACAAGCAGAAACTAAGTCCTCCCCCCCCCCCACACACACACACCCACCCAGGACGAAATCAGCGAGAGCTGGAAGTCCTTTCCCTTTTAATTATAGCATAGCATAGCATGGAGCCAGTAGGTTTTTCCATTTTGGCAGTGCGGCAAAGATGGCTAACCTGTTTTTCCATCAATAAACTCGAATCCAGGAATACACCCAGATTGGTTTTTTTAAGCGTGTTTCTTTTTTGTTATGATTTTATGCTCGCCTGATAGTCACTGTTTTTGGTCTGGATTTCTTTTGTATGACAGTGTGGAAAACGGGGGTGGGGTGGGGGGGTGAGGGGGGGGGGGGAGAGGGCTGTAATGGCCGCTTCCCCCCCCCCCCCCCCCCCCCGTTCCCCCGTCGAGACACCCTTTGGATCCTCCCCTGGTACAGGTGTGCGTACGTGCATGTGTGTGCGTGAGTGTGTGTGTGTGTGTGTGTGTGTGTGTGTGTGTGTGTGTGTGTGTGTGTGTGTGCGTGTGTGTGCGTGTGCATGCGTGCGTGTGATGCGGAGCTGCAGCGGACAACAAACTCATGTGGCTACCTGGCTTTTTGGGGTTTATGTTTATGCATCTGTCAATCGCATCCTTCGTACCAATAGCTCGTTAATAGCTCGTTAATAGCGCTTTCATCCCAGTACGCAAAACATCTTGGGACAAACATTTGCCGCAGCTAGCCCTCGCGTGGGCTGACTTCAGCCTATGTCGGCCCTATGGCTTTTTGTTCACCGGAATGCTTGCATAGCATATTTTTAATTGCGCAGCTTCGAGCACTATATTGATTCTCGCCTCGGGGAAGGACATGACCGGCATTGATAATATTCTAACACAGATTGAAAAGCAGATGTTTCACAAGAAAATGTCAATGGCCGATGGAGACAAAAACGCAAACATTAACGCATTCAGCCCGACGGCCATATTTCCCAAATTTTGGAGACGTAATCTAATTACTATGCACCAGTTGCAGGAGATGGATCGACCATGATAATCAAGGGCAGTGCCAGATTAGATTCGCGTCGACAGGCGCTAAGCTACTCTGGCACTACCCTTGAAGCATCATGGTCGACCCATCTCCTGCTGTAGGGCGTCAGGACTGAATGGGTTAATAATACAATGGTTCACTGTTGCTAACTTCCCCCCCCCCCCCCCCCCCCCCCCGCTCGCCTCCCCCCTCAAAGTTGTCACACTTTTTCTACTGAGAAAAACAACCGCATTCGTTTCGTCCTTGGCATTCAGGTTGCGAAAATCGGAATAGGACAGCTAGAGAACACATATGTGATTTGACCAAGTAAGAGGCATAGATCCTCATGAGCCCCCGCATCTGCGGGGGCTCATGAGGATCTAAGCATCTTGCAGATGGAATTTGCTGACGAGAAGCGATCAAAGAAATCGATGCTTGTAATGGCGTCAGCATACACTTGACATTTGGAGCCGCCTGGTTCTGCAAGGATATTACATTGTTCAAGGGGTTTTTTCTTGTGTTGGCATTAATACTCGCAATGCGTCTAGAAGGACCCTCTTAACCCATTCAGCTTAGACGCACTACAGCAGGAGATGGGTCGACCATGATAATTCAAAGGGTAGTGGCAGATTAGCTTGGCGCCTATCGGCGCCAAGCAAATCTGGCACTGCCATTGAATTATCATGGTCGAACCATCTCCTGCAACTGGTGCATATTCATTAGATGACGCCTCCAAAATTTGGGAAATGCGGCCGTCGGGCTGAATGAGTTAATACTCGCAATGCGTCTAGAAGGACGCGTACGCTCTTAATGGAGACCTTGTTTGGCTTTTTGTTGTTGTTTCATTTGGTATAAGTTGAGAACTTTAAGTTACAAGTTGTGAGTGGACTTTCTTCATTCGGTTGCTAGGGTGCTGCAGACAAGCTACGTGTGTGACATTTTTGTCATTTCGCTTCCACTGAGTGACAGTCAAGTGGACAAACAGAATCCTTTGCTTAGCACCATTTGCAAAACGCGGCAGACAGATCGAACTTGACAGTGTATTGCTAGTGCCTCAGCAGCCTTTGGCCCCCGTGCCCCTCCCCCCCTCTCCCCCGCCCCCTCTCGATCTACCTTCCTTCGTTGAAAGTGACAGCTTGTCATTGAGTCAAAAAGCCAACAAAAAAGAAGCACGCTTTGAAAGAACAAGTACCACTCAGGACGAATACCCAACAAAGAAGCATAATCCGTAAGGACAGCTTGTCATTGAGTCAAAAAGCCAACAAAAAAGAAGCACGCTTTGAAAGAACAAGTACCACTCAGGACGAATACCCAACAAAGAAGCATAATCCGTAAGGACACGCTAAACACAGGACAAATACTCCAGCAAAAAAAGAGACACGCTTTGAAAGGAAAAATACAGCACACTCCTTGTAGTTGTCAGTTCTAAGTGTGCTTCTTTCTTTGTTTGGTTATTTCCTTGCGATTTGCACGCTTGGCAATCGCCTGTTAGACCTGAAGTCGTGTCAACATAATAATATTTGTATATTCTAGAAGTGACGTGACGTGAAACATAATTGTGTCCTGGTCTGTGATTCGTAGACCTTACGGCCTGATGCCGTAAGGTCCACAATCACAGACCATGACGCGCTTATTACAACTTTTGTAAATCACTGCGGAGATGCTCTTTTATATTATTTTTTTTCAAATTTCCGGCTGTTCGGCGTTGACGCAATATAAATAACAGATAAAGGGCTGTAGTGACAATACTGTAAAATAATGCTCTTGTCCTGATGACCTTCTGACGATGAACTTTTTATTGGACTCCTTGTCTTTTTTTTTACGTCCTTTGTAGAACTTTTATGCTAGACTCGGATCAAAGTTGTTTGTCTTTTTCTTTGCGTTTCAGCTCCAGGTTGTCTTTCCCCCCCCCCCCCCCATTACAGTTCCATTTTCCTCCGCAGGAGCGGCGATTCCATCACAAGTTGCCGCATGCCCTCTCTCGTTTTACGAGAATGTCCAATTTGGAAAGGTTTAAATATAATCACCCGTTCGCCAACTTAAATCCGTTTGCAAAAGACATAGATCCTCGTGTGCCCCCGCAAATTGCGGGGGCACATGAGGATCTACGTCTCTTGCTGAAGTTCTGATTACTTCTGTGTTTTTATTCTGGAGGATAAAGTCATTGGACGTTTAATAGAAACATGGAATAGAACATGAGTTCTTTTTTAAGATGCATGCTGGTAATGTGGTGCTTTCGCGAAGGACCGGATGTTGTAATAGATAAAGATGATGCAGTTAGTGAAAAAACACAAATTAGTGAAAAAAACACAAATTGGTTGCTGCATATGCTTAAAGTGTGTTTAGTTTGTTCTGGCTTCGATTTAAATAATGTACGTTTGAATTGGATTTTGCTTCGCCGTCCATTTTCAGAATAGGACACAAAACTGGTCGACTTATTCTATTACGTATTTTATGGCAATGCGTCACGACGACATTGGCGTAGTAAGAAGATTGATGATGGTGGTGGTGGGGAGGGAGGGGGGGAGTTGAGGGAGAAAGGGGAGGGAGGCGGGGGGAAGATACCAGTTCCTGCGCCACTCTCCAACCTTGCAAAATTAATATGGTCATTGAGAAGGAATGTCACACTGGTTATCTCAATCGATTCAGAGATGGCGGGGAAGGATGGTTGTACATTGCTTAACGTCCCGACAGCAACAAGATTTTCTCAGGACGTGCCTGCACTGCTTGTGAAAAAAACAACAACACACCACTAAACAAAATATTGAATGTATGTCGCCAGCCGGTCTGATAACCTAAGACCATTTAGCAACACACATCATCAAGAGCTACAGAAGCGCAGACAGTAGGGAGAGTTTTAAAAAGGAAAATACAGGTGAATGGACTAAGGGTAGACAGAAACACATGCCCCAGAATAGGGGGGAAAACCCACCCTGTGAGGCTGACCAGGGTAACCCTGGGAACTAAAAAGTAGTTATCCCCACCCAAGTCCCTCAAGGCAAATCCGGGGGAGGGGGGGGGGGGGGAGGGTCGAGGAAGGAAGGGCTTCCCTTGGAAGTAAAAAAAAAACATTTTACCTATTTAACCGCAACAGGTGTCATCTAAAGACCATTAATGTACCAGTTGCAAGAGATGGAGCGACCATGATAATTCAAATGTAGTGCCAGATGAGCTTGGTGCCGTCAGGTGCCAAGCTCATCTGGCACTACCCTTGAATTTTCATGGTCAAACCGTCCATTTTTTTTGTCAAAAGCGAGACGTTCATCGCAAATTCAATGAAAATCCTGCTTTTTAAAAAATGGAATTGCTATTTTTTTTTAAAATTATTATTATTATTATTATTTGCCTTCACGGGCCAGTAGAAGAGCGGCTGAACGAGATAAAATAAATTTCTTTTATTTTTAACAGCCACAATCTTCTTTCACGATCGATGCGCCATGTAGCTGTCATCTGCAGTCTGGGAGTACGAGCACTCTCAACTATTATCGTGGAAAATTATGGCGGTCTTCAGGAACCGTACAGCCGGGCTGTCATTTTGTTTATAATCATCTTCGATCATGACCGGAACCAGCACCTCTAGTTCTGCACGGGGCATAGATACTCAAATCCTACTGCATTTGCAGGAGTTATAGGAAATCTCTGCTTGATGGTTGTGGTCGAGTACATTTACTCACATGTTTTGTCCTTTAGACGAGGGAAGACGCCATCTATAAGCGGAGTAGATTGACGTGCATGCCAAGGGTTCGTGCTCTTGAGAATGCTGCAAAAGACAGTTAGTCCATTTATGTGAGAAGCGAGATCGTTATTGTATTACAATAAACAATCTCGCTTTTCACAAAAGTAAACTTAATGACTTCTGCTTTGCAGGACATCTGCAAGAGGCACAAATTCTCATGGGCCTCTGCTGTCGCAGGGGCCCATGAGAATTTATGTCTCTTGCTTGGGACGGCCACATTTTTAACCTATTCTCATCGCAGCTTCTCAGAAAGAGAATGTCTCGAGCGTTTAAGGCTGTGGTTTATTCCCCGAAGGATGAGTCAGAAGTGTGTGTATTGGAGCGTGAAACGCGCGAGCGGTTTCCGAACTGTATGCAATCGACTGTCGTTGTTCGGTATCATTCCTATTGCGTGCCTGACATTGTGTCGAATGGGGATTTTAAAAACTTTTTTATCGACGCCCTTACGGAAAATGAAGCTTTTCAAAGTCGATGTCTTTGATCAGTGAGTTAATTGCGGAAACATTATTCGAAATTCAAAACTGGAGATTCAGAAATACAACTATTGCACCCGAGGTCACAGTTTGCGCGGATTGAACCTTATTTTTACGGCCGCACGAAAATCTGTCCGATGATCAATTTTCTATGCTCACATTACATTGTGCTTTTTCGGGCGTTATGAGTCATTCTTAAACATGCATTCATAACATTGTAAGGTCACATTTTTTTGGTCAAGAATGCAAGAGACTTTTTTTCAGGAAATACCAGGTTATTGACTCAGCAAGCGTAGAATTGTGCGTCCGTGATTTGTGAAGCACTTTTCGATTTATTGGATTTTTTTTTGGGGTTATGTTTTTTTGTTTTTTGTTTTTTTTTGTTTTGTTTTGTGAAACATTCTTTTCCATTCATTGCGGTTGGCTTTGTTTTGGTTTGTTTCTTTTGTTTTGTCTTGTTTTGGTTTAGTTTGTTTTCTTTTAAACACTTTTCGATTCATGGCGGTTGGCTTTGGTTTGGTTTGTTTGTTTTTTTTTTGTTTGTTTTTGCGTTGTTTTGTTATATTTTGTTTTACTTTGCTTTGCTTCCTTCCTGATTGGCCGACTCAGTTTTGTTTATTAGTCAGTTCAACCTTTTCAAAGAACATCACGCGTGAAGTGAATCAAAAATTTCTCTAACTTCATTAGCTGAGCTGACCCTACGTCTGTCTTGTACTGTGTTTGTCTTCAGAGTAAATCCGTGTCTGTTACGTGAGTGTGCGTGTTGGGTTTCAGTTCGCGGCGCTTTGAGTCGATTCGCCCAAAAATTGAGAAAAAGCGCCTATATAATACTGGTATTATTATTATTTTAAAATTATTTATTATGTGTGTATTTTGAAGGTCTGACATTGTACGCAAAAGCAGCAACGTCTTTGTGGAGCTAAGTTCATTTTGACAGACGCGGAAATGAAAAGTACCCTATTAATGAGCGACTTAGCTCACTGCCCCTGCCGCACGGTTGCGATGTCACAGTTGGGGATCAACTCGGCATTCTCAGTGTTTAGTTTATCTCTGTCCGTGCACATTATTTTGGGTCCTCGCGAAATACTACACGCCACAGGTATGTCGTGGTCTGTTATGTTCACTCAATTTTGTTTTCATCTGGTATATCGCACAGTAGGATTAGTTAATGTGGTGGGCTTAGCGTGTCCGGATTCTATTGTTTTCTGTGTCATCCAAACCGAGTTTAGGAGCGATATACCTGCGGCCTGTAGTGTAGCGCGAGTACCGAAGCCTATGCACACGGACAGCTATCACCTAAGACACCGAGAATACCGACTTTTCCCCTAATGTGAGCAGCGACACCGCACTGTAGCAGGAGAAGACAATTTCAGCTAAGTCGACTATTGGGAACGCGTAATTTTGTTTTGCAAGATAGTTCCGAAACGCATGCAAGCTCCGCACGGAACTATGTTAAATAATTTTTTTTTCTGAAAGAAAAAGAAAAGCAATGACGCATCAAGGAAGTGTGTGGAAACTCCAGCGTATCGTGTTTCGCGTTACTAGGTTCACGCGAACGGAGACAAACAGATCAATACCCGCTAACTGATACAAGGGCCGTAATCTGGGAATCCCGAAATGTCCAAAGTTTGTTTGGTTTTTTTTTTTTTTTTTTTTTTTTTTTTTTTTTGGGGGGGGGGGGGGAAGGGGGGGAAGGGGAGGGGGGGTGCGTCATTTTGGAATTTCCGTCTCGATCGCCGGTGTTTGGAAAGTCACAGTTGGCGGTGGTGTAAGCTTGCAGCTAGTCATCAAGTGCATGCCCAGATCAGCTTTGAACAGAATAGTGCTATACCTGGAAGTAGTAAGGTTAGAAAGCGCTATTATCATGTACGGCTTGAAAAAAACAAAAACACCTAGGAAGCAAAGGGTCCTCAGGCCGGCATCAGCCTTAACTGGCCCGCGCACGGCAGTGCGCGGGCCAGCTAAGGCTGACGCGGGCCGAGGACACGGGCCGAGGACATTTTTCTCACCGAGGTAGGCGTTTAGGGATCGATAACGCTGGATTCCCAACGAAACAGATGCTGCAGGTGACCCCGTAACACTGGCTATACAATTGACGTGACAATGAGACGCATTCCTCACTTTATTGCAGTGTTTACCCCGAAACTGTGCGTTCATTTTGCGTCATTTCTCACATGTAAACCCTTCACAGCCAACCAGCACAAAATTAATGATGTCTTTGAAACTCACGGCAGATTCAACGTCAAGTAACCCCACCCATCCGAGGAAGACGGGTATAAATGGGTCCATCAAGAGGCAACAAACCTTATGAGCCCCCGCATCCGCGGGGGCTCAGGATGCGGGGACTCATGAGGTTCATTACCTCTTGCAGTTGCGTGGTGTCTGCATTTTCCCCGGTCGGTACCTGTATTGAAACAAGCTCCCCTTCTTTGAATATGTAAATTATTGGCTTATAATGTCGGTGCACTGAATAGTGGGCAGCCTCAGAACCCACTTCACAAGATAAGATTTTTTTCATGAACGTGTTGACGTTGGTTAACGTCAGCAGAAACACACTAAGTGCTGACATCATCTGGGATTTTTCTTAAAGACTTCAAAGCTGAGGAGATGGATAGACCCTGATAGTTCAAGGGTGGTGCAAAAATAGATATATCAAAGTTGGTGTCAGAATAGCTTGGCGCCTCGAGCTATTCTGGCCCCAACCTTGATTATCTTGATTGAGCACCACTCTTGAACTATCATAGATAACCCACCTCCCGTTGTAGTGTGTCAGGGCCGAATTGCTCCATTGCCTATGCTCCCAGCTATTCCAGTACCATATTTAGCTATCGGCAAGGTCAACCCATCTCCCACCTCCTCAAACTATCTATGCACTTTATCTTTAGACTTATCGCGAGGTTATTTAGGCACAGCCCTTCAGCTATCAAGGCGTGCCAGGGCTGCACGGGCTACTACCGCCTTCTCAAACCACCCACGCGCTTTTTCTTTAGACTTAACATCAAGCTGTTCAGGGGCACTACCCTTGAAACTATTATTGTCTCATATTGTACAGTGTTTTATGGCATGATAATGAATGGATTATGACATAGCCGCCTCTTCAATCCACGCACGCGCTCTATCTTGAGACCTAGCTCCAAGCAATAATTATCCGTGTAGACATCCGAAGCACCGTGCATCCCCGTACTTATAATCTTCGCTGACTTTGATCTCGCTGTAACAGCAGAATCACTCGGTACGCACAAACAGCACGGCCTTTGGAGTGAGTGGTACCTTGCACTAATTGCCCTTTCGTGTTCAAGGAAATAATGGCTTTACGGGGCGATTAGCTCGAAGGTTTACGACGCCGTAAAGAATCGTCGAAGACGATTTGTTTCTGGTTGACCTTTGCCGTAATATCTTAGTGGACTAACGAGTTTTGAAGAGCGCACTCCATCCGCAAGAGGCGTAGATCCTCATGAGCCCCCGCCGTTCGCGGGGGCTCATGAGGATCTATGCCTCTTGCACAATTTGTAAATCAAATTGCATGGTCCTCAAACCGTGGTGGTTTCTTTTTGCGTGACCTTTTTTGCTGGCTGAGATCGCGGTGGCCTACGTCTAATTTGGTGGCAACCTTCTCCGTTTGAAAATGGTGCAGGTCGTCGTAGTCGCCAGCATCAGCGGACGCTGGTGATGGGTCTGTGTCTCTTGCTGGCGCAGTTTATTGTTGTTAAGTCGGAGGAGGTGGGAGAAGGTTTAGCTGGCGACGATGTGAGCGTTCTTATTGGTCTGCCATAGTGAATTGCAGTGTGTGCGTCTGTTACCAGCCTTGCTGCCAGTCATCTCCGGCACGCTAGTAAAACACGTGATAGAACGACCGTGATAAATTTAAGGGTGGTGCCCAAATAGCATGGAGGCATCCTCATAATCATGCATCACCCTTTAGCTGATACCTACTCTTTAGGGCTCAGCGCAGTAACCCCTTCTCTGCCGCTCGACGCATATTTTGTTCGTGAAATCTTTGTTCATCCAACGACCAAAAGGCCATTTGCCGTCCAAGAGACGTGGATACAAATTGGTCTCAGCAAGAGGCATGGATCCTCATGAGCCCCCGCAGTTGCGGGGGATCATGAGGATCTATGCGTCTTGCAGGTAAATCGCTCGTACCTTTCCTCAGCAGCGAATGTGTTAACGTAATGAGAACAACCCAGCGAGGTTTCAGTTGGCGATGATGTGAATGTTGTACCTGTCTCCTCCAACCGTGTTTCTTTATCCGTTGGGATTTTCTCTGCATTTTGCACGCTTGGCAATCACCTCTTTGGTCTACATTTCGCATTGAAACAATGATTAGCTAGTCACAGGTAGAAAACGAGATGATCAGCACCGAAGCTTGAGGACCTCGTGCAGAAGTTAAAACGTGACCATTAACCCTTCCGCTGTCGGTAGCGGTTTTTGTCGACCTCCAAAGGGTTAACACTGCAAGGCGTCAGGGCTATGCCCTCTCCCGGCACTACCAATGTTGCCTTATCAGTGAAGGTAAAGCAATCATTGCAGATTTAACGCCCGAGTAAACGCAATCTATCGGGAACGTAATCGAGCGTTGATTTTGCACGTTGTTTGTAGTGTTGTGGCTTTGGAGGACTTGAAGTGTAGTGTGTGCGTTGAACTTGTCGCTTCTTAGTGCTCGCACCATTATTTGTAGTATATGACGAAGTCAGATAAAGACTTAAGGAGACAATACAAAGATAGCTTTTACCCATTTTCTCTCTTGTGAAAAAAGAAAGAAAGAAGCAAGCGTTGTACTTGTGATTTTTAAGCGTGTTTCTTTCTTTGATGGGATTTTCTTTGCAGTTATTTTTTTTGCAGTTTACGCGTTGTACAGTCACCCTTTTGGTCTAGATTTGGAAAACTGGGGAACGATATTTGAGGAACAACGACTTTACAAGTGGAAAAAAAGAAGTTTCTAATATGGCCTTTACAAATGAATTTCCGGTCCTTCCACTGGAAATAAACAAAAAGAAGATAAACTGCACTTTCTTTTTTCAATATTATATTATGTTACTTTCAAGACTGAATTTAATTCTTATAAAAAAAAAAATTACGTCTTCACAAAATCTAATGTTGGTTAGGGTTGTTGCCTCTTTTCAGTTTCTAGGCCAGAGGGGCCGTGAGTTTGTTGTTTGCAGCCTCTCTGATGGATCTTGACCTCCCTCAAGACACACTGGTTGTCACCCTCGATTCGCTGCCGCGTTAGCGGCAGCGAATCGAGGGTGACAACCAGTGTGGCTTTCAGATTATTATTATTATTATATTTAAAACTATTATTATTATTAGTAGTACGTCGTGGTAGTCACATAACACAAAGACGTTTGACGCACTGAGCTACCGGCACCATTTCACGATCCATCTTCTGCGGCCTGTACGGCGTAGTCAAGCAGACGGTGTTAGAACCTGAACCGCTTGCTGTGGTTAATATGATTTTGAAGCTTTATCAGCCTCCTGCGGCTCTGATAAACTGCCGACTTCAGCAAATTTCCCGGAGGGCGAGAGCGTCAATATCGTTCGACAATTTTTTGTTTTTTTTTGTTTTTGTAATGATTATGAAAGTCCGCTTCGGTTGCCTCCCTTTGATTCGCTGCCGCTGATCTGCAGCAGTGAATCGAGGGAGACAACCAGAGTGATGAAAGCAATCCAGACCAAAAAAGTGACTGCCAAGCGTGTAAAATGCAAAGAAGTACTCAACGGAGAAGGAAACACGCTTAGATAAGACGGTTACAACACAATTTATTAATATTTCGGGTAAATACCCTTTGTCAAAATAGACAAACAAACAGAGAGATCAGCCGCTACTTATCTTCATTCGCCGAAGGAATGTGGCAACTGAAGGAGTGATGAAAGGCTTGAGGCTTTATGTTCCCACTAAGTGCTACATTAAAAAAAAAAAAAACTCGTCAACAGCCTCTTTTGTGGTTTATTTTTATGTTTACATTCTACCTTACCTTCAGTCGTCAGGATGCTTTCGTCCCGAGAAGCACAGAGGCAACATGGCCCCGCAAGAGGCATAGATCCTCATGAGCCCCCACAATTGCGGGGGCCCATAAGGATCTGTGCCTCTTGCAAAATGGCTGTGGTTCTGTGCTGGAGTGTGTAAACCAGATGTTGATTAGAATAATTATGACGTACTTAGTCCCAGAAAAATCGCATTTGGGAGGGTAACGACGTTCCTGTCTGACCCAGCTACATACATGGTGCATTGCGCGACATCAAAGGCTGTACTAATATACCCCTAATATACCCTAGAGCCTTTTTTTGCGGGAGGGGGGGGGGGAGGTGTGGGTGAGGTGAAGCGCTGATTAGCATAAACTACGTTCTTGCAAACAATGTGCGCTGGAACCACAGGGGAAGAAAACCGAAGTTATGACAAGAGTTTCGTGCCCCTGACTCGGAGCGTTACGGACGCTCCGAGTCAGGGGCACGAAACTCGTGCCATAACTTTGGTTTTCTCCCCTTGTGCTGAAATCAAAGGCTCTATCTAGAGCCGTCGTACCCGCCGCCACTGTCTCATAGCGTAGCGGTGTAGGAATCAGTCTTTGTTGACACTTTCCAGTGGTTCTTATTAAGAGGATGTATTCATGGATAAGAACTGCATGTCAATAGAGAAAACATGAAGTAAACTCGAGACAGTGCAAACAACGTACAGATACCATCTCGCTTCACCGCACACACACACACACACACACACACACACACACACACACACACACACACACACACACACACACACACACACACACACATACACACATGCAACCCAATGCAAAACCAAACAGAACAAAAAACAGAACAGAACATTGAACAAAACAAAAACAGACATCCTAAACACCAACAACCAGAACGAAAATAAAACAGTTCAAGCGCCTGTTCGAGCGTCTGTGGGTCCAGTCGGAAAGTCATAGTGTGTGTGTGTGTGTGTGTGTGTGTGTGTGTGTGTGTGTGTGTGTGTGTGTGTTGGTGTATTGTGATGAGGTGGGGTGGGGGGGGGGGGGTAGGCGTAGTGTAATGGGGATGATGAGATAGGTCTGATGCCGGCCGGATTCTGATTTATCAGCACAATCTTGATGTTCGCGGTTCGCGGGGTTTCTGTCACTGTCAGTAATATGGCTGTAGGGCCAGAATTAGTCACTCACTCCTTCCACTGCTACAATCAACTTCACGAGATGGAGCCAATAAAATCGTTCAATGGTAAAGCTTGGTCACCCTGGTCTTGTCTCCCTTGATTCGCTACCGCTGAAAGCGGTAGCGAATCGAGAGAGGACAACCAGTGTGCAGTTTTGGTTAGTTCGTCTAGTCGTCTGCCGCATAGACGAAGACGACTCCCGCGCGGCCAAAAGCTCAAATATAGTGCTACATTAGCTTAGTGCGTTTAACTCATTCTGCCCGCGACACACCACAGCAAGATATGGCTCGACCATGATAGTTCAAGGGTGGTGGCAGAATAGCTTGGCCTGTCTCCTGAATTGTAAGTTATCCAAAAATGATGTGGGTATTTCCAACCTCGGGCACAATGAGTTAAAAGTACCTCCAGACTTCATCAAAATACAGTGCCTGATTAGCTTAGTACTGAAACTGAATTACCAGTCTATATGAGGCACGACCCTTGAAATGTGTGCTGATTTGTGATGTTAGACTTTGCAGAATAACAGACCAGCACACATTAAATCGAATGACTCCCCTCCTGCTTGAGAAGTGCCATGCTTATATAATCAGGCACTAACATATTGCTGTCCGGCTTGGACTGCCCATCTCTCATTGCATATCCGTAGTAGTTATCAGACAATTTTTACAACACGAACCATTGAGACTGGAAGTGGAAGGGGTAGGTAGTCAGTCCCTGCGGGCCAAGCTGTCAAAATGGTATTAGACGCCAAACACTTTGTCAAGTGATGGATACGGTTAGAATGCACTGCTCCCCCCCCCCCCCAAACTGCTTCGTTTCGCGTACATTTTCGCTCCTGTTTTTTATACCTTTGATTTGTGAGCTCCCTTGTGGTTACTCTCCTGTCGGTCGCGGTTCAAAAATGTGTGCTGGTCTGTGGTTTTCGACCTGCCAGCTGTTGTGCCGGGCTGTGATTTTGGTTCTTGCGGCCTCCGACCGCAAGATCCAAAATCACAGACCAGCACACATTAATTTCTGCAATTCTGACAAGCGTCTGGCTTGTAAGGCACATGGGACTAACGACTGTTATCCATTGCTGGCAGCCAAAAGAAACTCGCCGTGCATGACCATACAATTTATTTGTATCATGCCCACTGCAATTCCCTTCGGTGGTTCAAGTGTTAGTGCGTGAAAGGCACGCGAAACAGCTACTGAAGACGCACATTTGTGATAAATGTTCGATGAGCACATTACGGGATACATTTCATTCGATTTTTTGTGTGTCCTTGTTTTGTAGATCTCAGTCCAAAAAAAAAAAAAAAAAATGAAGATATTCCAAACAAGTATCTGAAAAATAAGTTAATGTTAAAGTTATCTCCTCCACGCCAGGCTTTGACTATGAAATTTCTCTAATACAACGGGTTATCGATGTTGTCTTCCCTCAGCAAGGATTTTCTACACTTCTTTTCACAAAACATGTGAGAAACCACACGTAACAGAGTTTTTGCCCCTTGTAAGTAACGAAAAAACTCTTCAGCCTACACAGGAGAAGAATAGCAGAAAGGTCGTTCATTTTGCGACATACAAACTTCATGATTTAAGTCAGACCTTTTGGCTAACATTAAGACACACTGAGAACATTTCATAAGGGAGATATTATCATTAACCGATTACTGCCTGGAGGAGGTCATAGAACAACATGTGTCGTCGGTTCTAACGTACTGATTGTTATTTATTTTACCTCATGTCACAAAGACAAATAAACTGAGCACACAAGTGCATGCATGTAGACTAGGCTAGGCCTCTGGGTGCGTCAGAATACGATTACTTCATTCTTTTTTTGCTGATTACACAACCTTCCCACCCGCAAGAGACATACTGATTCTCATGAGGCCCTGCATCCGCAGGGCTTCGTGAAAATCTATGCCTCTTGCTGACATAGTTAAGTCAATTAACATCCTCAACTTGAGGGGTTGTGGCTGAGTTAGGTGTAGTATTGTTTATGTGTCACGCCGTGTATTTCAGGAAAGAATATTTTGCGGTGTCATTGCCAATTCTCCCTAGATACACACAGATATGACAAAGTTTATTACTGTTCACAGACATAAATCTACGATAACGACATGCGCAGAATATGGATTGTAGCTTTGTAGGGCACATACCGCTCACCGCTCTCCAGGATGAGTGTCGAATAATTTATGAAGAAACATAAAAGTGACATAATTAAGTATTTTGCACGCACTTGCGTTTCTTCTCAAACATATGTTTGCTTTGATCGAGAAAACACTTTCACGTGAAGTGGGACGTAGTATTGCAATTCATCAGTGATTTAGATAAAACGTTCAAGTGTCCACATTAATTAGTTTGCGATTTTATTGCATTTTGAATGCAAGTACATTTTCACAGTACAACATAGAAGACGAATCCACAGCAATCTCGTTTTTCAAGTTGGCAATACAAAAAATCATTCAAAACTCGATATGATAAACTGAATATTAAATTACAACATTGACGTCAGACAAACCCCAAACAACACGCAGTTGGAAATTACAGCATTGAAAGCAGACGAAACCTAGGATAAACGCTAATTTTGATTTACAACATATAAATCAAACCTTGCGTCGCGGCATGTTTATAAAATTTAATTTAAATCACAGCAGTTCTAAATCGTACAGAAACCCAATATTATCATTAATTCACAGCATAAAGTCCAAGCGAAACTCAATTGTAAACTCAATTTCAAGTCATAACATTAACCATTTTAGTACCAGCTGACGGAGACTGTGTGTACAATCTTCCTTAACTTCCTTAATTCAAGCCCCCCACCCCACCCCCACTCCACCCCCACCCCCCACCCCCACCCCACTCCACCCCCACCCCACCCCCACAAAAATACAAAGAAACAACAACAACAACAAAAAAAACCACCAAAACAAAACAAGAAAATACAAACCTATATGGATTCAAAGTGGTGTCAGCAAGAGGCATAGATCTTCATGAGCAATTGCGGGGGCTCATGAGGACATATACCTCTTGCAGCTGGGTGATGTTCAAATTTGCTCGGCCAAGCCGAAAGTGTCGCTGTTGTGTCAGCATCTGCGCCTGCAATGAATGTGTGATGTCTGCTGCCGAGCCCACGCTGGTTGTCTCCCTCGAATCGAGACAGACAACCAGTGTGTTGTCAAACCATCACCTGCATCTTGTTATGCGCAACACTCTGTAGCTATAAATGCCTCTGCAATTATAGGCCCGTGCCTTTCACCTACTTGTAAATTTGAGCCAGTAGAGTAGGAGCAAAAATATATACACCTTTGTGGCTGGGCGACAGTTTTGTTCTGCTGTTGTGAATTTGCTGTCCCCGTAGGTCATGTAAGATATATCCCTTCACTACCAGTGCCAAAGGTATAAAAGATTAAAACGCATCCGTTAAACACCGTACACCGTTAAACACCGTACAAGGAAAAGATGGATCGACAGTGCCAAGCTAATCAGGCACTACCCTTGAGTTATCATGGTCGATCCGTCTCCTGCAACTGGCGCTGGCAGTGACAGAAATGCATGTACGGTGGTGGCGCCTGGCCATGTTATGTCGCCTGCTGGGACTTTTGTTCGTGACCCTGTTGTCAGACAGAAACACAACATGCCACGGGTCGGTTGAAAGGAACGGTTCGGCTGTCGTTCTCTCACAAAAGAATTAGGTAATGAAACAAACATGACACCTTGGCTTTTCCAGACACCCCCCACCCCTTCCCCCAACACACACACACACACACACACACACACACACACACACACACACACACACACACACACACACACACACATGCAACCCAATGCAAAACCAAACAGAACAAAAAACAGAACAGAACATTGAACAAAACAAAAACAGACATCCTAAACACCAACAACCAGAACGAAAATAAAACAGTTCAAGCGCCTGTTCGAGCGTCTGTGGGTCCAGTCGGAAAGTCATAGTGTGTGTGTGTGTGTGTGTGTGTGTGTGTGTGTGTTGGTGTATTGTGATGAGTTGGGGGGGGGGGGGGGGGTAGGCGTAGTGTAATGGGGATGATGAGATAGGTCTGATGCCGGCCGGATTCTGATTTATCAGCACAATCTTGATGTTCGCGGTTCGCGGGGTTTCTGTCACTGTCAGTAATATGGCTGTAGGGCCAGAATTAGTCACTCACTCCTTCCACTGCTACAATCAACTTCACGAGATGGAGCCAATAAAATCGTTCAATGGTAAAGCTTGGTCACCCTGGTCTTGTCTCCCTTGATTCGCTACCGCTGAAAGCGGTAGCGAATCGAGAGAGGACAACCAGTGTGCAGTTTTGGTTAGTTCGTCTAGTCGTCTGCCGCATAGACGAAGACGACTCCCGCGCGGCCAAAAGCTCAAATATAGTGCTACATTAGCTTAGTGCGTTTAACTCATTCTGCCCGCGACACACCACAGCAAGATATGGCTCGACCATGATAGTTCAAGGGTGGTGGCAGAATAGCTTGGCCTGTCTCCTGAATTGTAAGTTATCCAAAAATGATGTGGGTATTTCCAACCTCGGGCACAATGAGTTAAAAGTACCTCCAGACTTCATCAAAATACAGTGCCTGATTAGCTTAGTACTGAAACTGAATTACCAGTCTATATGAGGCACGACCCTTGAAATGTGTGCTGATTTGTGATGTTAGACTTTGCAGAATAACAGACCAGCACACATTAAATCGAATGACTCCCCTCCTGCTTGAGAAGTGCCATGCTTATATAATCAGGCACTAACATATTGCTGTCCGGCTTGGACTGCCCATCTCTCATTGCATATCCGTAGTAGTTATCAGACAATTTTTACAACACGAACCATTGAGACTGGAAGTGGAAGGGGTAGGTAGTCAGTCCCTGCGGGCCAAGCTGTCAAAATGGTATTAGACGCCAAACACTTTGTCAAGTGATGGATACGGTTAGAATGCACTGCTCCCCCCCCCCCCCCCCCCCAAACTGCTTCGTTTCGCGTACATTTTCGCTCCTGTTTTTTTATACCTTTGATTTGTGAGCTCCCTTGTGGTTACTCTCCTGTCGGTCGCGGTTCAAAAATGTGTGCTGGTCTGTGGTTTTCGACCTGCCAGCTGTTGTGCCGGGCTGTGATTTTGGTTTTTACGGCCTCCGACCGCAAGATCCAAAATCACAGACCAGCACACATTAATTTCTGCAATTCTGACAAGCGTCTGGCTTGTAAGGCACATGGGACTAACGACTGTTATCCATTGCTGGCAGCCAAAAGAAACTCGCCGTGCATGACCATACAATTTATTTGTATCATGCCCACTGCAATTCCCTTCGGTGGTTCAAGTGTTAGTGCGTGAAAGGCACGCGAAACAGCTACTGAAGACGCACATTTGTGATAAATGTTCGATGAGCACATTACGGGATACATTTCATTCGATTTTTTGTGTGTCCTTGTTTTGTAGATCTCAGTCCAAAAAAAAAAAAAAAAAAGAAGATATTCCAAACAAGTATCTGAAAAATAAGTTAATGTTAAAGTTATCTCCTCCACGCCAGGCTTTGACTATGAAATTTCTCTAATACAACGGGTTATCGATGTTGTCTTCCCTCAGCAAGGATTTTCTACACTTCTTTTCACAAAACATGTGAGAAACCACACGTAACAGAGTTTTTGCCCCTTGTAAGTAACGAAAAAACTCTTCAGCCTACACAGGAGAAGAATAGCAGAAAGGTCGTTCATTTTGCGACATACAAACTTCATGATTTAAGTCAGACCTTTTGGCTAACATTAAGACACACTGAGAACATTTCATAAGGGAGATATTATCATTAACCGATTACTGCCTGGAGGAGGTCATAGAACAACATGTGTCGTCGGTTCTAACGTACTGATTGTTATTTATTTTACCTCATGTCACAAAGACAAATAAACTGAGCACACAAGTGCATGCATGTAGACTAGGCTAGGCCTCTGGGTGCGTCAGAATACGATTACTTCATTCTTTTTTTGCTGATTACACAACCTTCCCACCCGCAAGAGACATACTGATTCTCATGAGGCCCTGCATCCGCAGGGCTTCGTGAAAATCTATGCCTCTTGCTGACATAGTTAAGTCAATTAACATCCTCAACTTGAGGGGTTGTGGCTGAGTTAGGTGTAGTATTGTTTATGTGTCACGCCGTGTATTTCAGGAAAGAATATTTTGCGGTGTCATTGCCAATTCTCCCTAGATACACACAGATATGACAAAGTTTATTACTGTTCACAGACATAAATCTACGATAACGACATGCGCAGAATATGGATTGTAGCTTTGTAGGGCACATACCGCTCACCGCTCTCCAGGATGAGTGTCGAATAATTTATGAAGAAACATAAAAGTGACATAATTAAGTATTTTGCACGCACTTGCGTTTCTTCTCAAACATATGTTTGCTTTGATCGAGAAAACACTTTCACGTGAAGTGGGACGTAGTATTGCAATTCATCAGTGATTTAGATAAAACGTTCAAGTGTCCACATTAATTAGTTTGCGATTTTATTGCATTTTGAATGCAAGTACATTTTCACAGTACAACATAGAAGACGAATCCACAGCAATCTCGTTTTTCAAGTTGGCAATACAAAAAATCATTCAAAACTCGATATGATAAACTGAATATTAAATTACAACATTGACGTCAGACAAACCCCAAACAACACGCAGTTGGAAATTACAGCATTGAAAGCAGACGAAACCTAGGATAAACGCTAATTTTGATTTACAACATATAAATCAAACCTTGCGTCGCGGCATGTTTATAAAATTTAATTTAAATCACAGCAGTTCTAAATCGTACAGAAACCCAATATTATCATTAATTCACAGCATAAAGTCCAAGCGAAACTCAATTGTAAACTCAATTTCAAGTCATAACATTAACCATTTTAGTACCAGCTGACGGAGACTGTGTGTACAATCTTCCTTAACTTCCTTAATTCAAGCCCCCCACCCCACCCCCACTCCACCCCCACCCCCCACCCCCACCCCACTCCACCCCCACCCCACCCCCACAAAAATACAAAGAAACAACAACAACAACAAAAAACCCACCAAAACAAAACAAGAAAATACAAACCTATATGGATTCAAAGTGGTGTCAGCAAGAGGCATAGATCTTCATGAGCAATTGCGGGGCCTCATGAGGACATATACCTCTTGCAGCTGGGTGATGTTCAAATTTGCTCGGCCAAGCCGAAAGTGTCGCTGTTGTGTCAGCATCTGCGCCTGCAATGAATGTGTGATGTCTGCTGCCGAGCCCACGCTGGTTGTCTCCCTCGAATCGAGACAGACAACCAGTGTGTTGTCAAACCATCACCTGCATCTTGTTATGCGCAACACTCTGTAGCTATAAATGCCTCTGCAATTATAGGCCCGTGCCTTTCACCTACTTGTAAATTTGAGCCAGTAGAGTAGGAGCAAAAATATATACACCTTTGTGGCTGGGCGACAGTTTTGTTCTGCTGTTGTGAATTTGCTGTCCCCGTAGGTCATGTAAGATATATCCCTTCACTACCAGTGCCAAAGGTATAAAAGATTAAAACGCATCCGTTAAACACCGTACACCGTTAAACACCGTACAAGGAAAAGATGGATCGACAGTGCCAAGCTAATCAGGCACTACCCTTGAGTTATCATGGTCGATCCGTCTCCTGCAACTGGCGCTGGCAGTGACAGAAATGCATGTACGGTGGTGGCGCCTGGCCATGTTATGTCGCCTGCTGGGACTTTTGTTCGTGACCCTGTTGTCAGACAGAAACACAACATGCCACGGGTCGGTTGAAAGGAACGGTTCGGCTGTCGTTCTCTCACAAAAGAATTAGGTAATGAAACAAACATGACACCTTGGCTTTTCCAGACACCCCCCACCCCTTCCCCCAACACACACACACACACACACACACACACACACACACACACACACACACACACACACACACACACACACACACACACACACACACGATTGATCTTTGTCGTCTGTACCCCACCCGGGTCTGCTCTGGGGGACTTGGGTGGGGTTAACTACTTTTTAGTTCCCAGGGTCACCCTGGTCAGCCCCACAGGGTGGGTTTTCCCCTCTATTTTGCGGCATGTGTTTCTGTCTACCCTTGGTTCATTCACCTGTATTTATTTTTTTAAAACGCTCCCAACTGTCTGCGCTTTCTGTAGCTCTTGATATTGGATGTGTGTTGCTAAATTAATGGTCTTAGGTTTATTTAGCGTATTAGACCGGCTGGCGACATACATTCAATATTCTGTTTAGTTTTCTTCACAAGCAGTGCAGGCATGTCCTGAGAAAGTCTTGTTGCTGTCGGGACGTTAAGCAGTGTACAACCCACAAACCAACTTGTCGTCTGTCTGTCTGTAAGGTTACGGTGTATGTTCAGGTGACATGTCTCAAACCACTACACCGAAAGTTTACTGAGATGGTGATACTCACTACTTTACAGGTATATCAATGAAATAGAATCGTCTCATGAAAAGATATGCAGCTTGTTAGAAGGGGCGGATTCCAATTTACGTACTTCATACTCTGCTACGACGGATGAATGAATTAATCAGAAATTAAAATCTACAGTGACTGTATTTTCTGTATTTGCTGTTGTAGGAAGTTTTTGCCAGAGAAGACGCGGCACAAGCGCCAGACCCTGCAGGATATGACGCGGCCCCTCAAACAGTGGTTGTTGCGCCATCGTGACAACCCCTACCCGTCCAAGGCCGAGAAGCTGGACCTGGTGGCACAGAGCCAAATGACCCTCACACAGGTACACAGTGAATCATCAGCCTCGTCACTGCCAGGGAAAATGCCAGCACCACCCAACTGCAAGAGGCAAAGAACCTCATGAGCCCCCGCAGATGCGGGGGCTCATGACGGTTCTTTACCTCTTGCAGACCCTATTCATAAATGTGTGGATATATTTCAAGATTCAAGAATCAAGAAATATATTGTCCATAAAAAATATTTGACTTTGCCTGCCGATAAATAAATAAATAAATAAATTAAAGTAAGCAAACATAATATCACAAAATGGTATCACAAATTAGTAAAAGTGTATGTACAGTTGCAGAATAACATGAACCATTAACCCTTTGCGTGTCGGTGGCGGTTTTAGTCGCGATGATTCCTGTAGGAACCATCGCTACTAAAACCGCTTCCGACACGCACAGGGTTAAGTTATTATTTAACCACACCGCTACTAAGTTATCAGTAGGACCTTAATTTAAACTACAAATAAAAACTACGCTAAATCCGCAACTGAAAAAAATGGAATAATACGATGGGATTATTCACATGTTCCAGGTATCAAACTGGTTCGCGAACGCGCGGAGACGGCTGAAGAACACGGTCAAGCAGCCAGACCTGACATGGGCCTCTCGCATCAAGCTCTACAACAGCTGTGTTGAGGGCAATGCGGAGCTCTTCTCCATCGCCTCTGACGACAGCTGTCCTGACTCCGACGACGATATGATGGGTAAGTTACAAGCAGGAAAAAAAAAAACCACCTTTGTGGGTTGAACCCCTTGTTTGCCAATGGCCCTCAAAAAACCTTGATTGTCGGGTGCTCATGTGTAGTGCTCTTGCATCTGGGTGGTGTTTCCAATGTCCCGGCCTCAGACTTGGGTAAAGAAAAAGTTTTCACGATGGGTATCAATGTAAGGTATACCGACGAACAACAACCCAAAAATGCGACATTTTTAGAATCATAGGAAACACTTCAGTTTCCAAAAATGTCGCATTTCTTTTGCTCGTCAGTATATGCATTTTTTCTAGTTTCTGATTAACAAGATCTGAAGTCTCATTTTGCAATAACTAGTAGAATTTATACATACTTTGTTGGCATACATCGTGACAGTGCATTTGTGTAGCCCCAATCTGTGGCCCCCACATTGAAGTCTTAACTTCTTGACTGCCAGTAAACTCGGATTGAAACCACTGCACCGCACTAACCGACTTTCGCTCGAAAAACAGGCATGAAATGGGGTCCAAATTGGCACAGACAATTAACAAAGGACTAACAAGAAATATAAATCTTGCAACTGCGGGGTCTCATGAGGATTTATGTCTCTTGCAGATGGGTAGCGTTCTACTCACCCCGGCAATTGAGGGGTTAATTACGTCCGTCCTTTGCCGCTACAAGGAATAATAAGAGTGATTTCAAAGACAGGGCTGAGACATGGGTCTTTTCTGACCAGTGATACATTGTAGTGCCTTGTTTCCGGCTCAGTATAAGCGAGGACTCAGTAAAAGGTTAAAATGCATTTATTATTACAAACAGGCATCGCTGCAGAGGGATTCTCCATCACTGTTTTTTTGTTATATTTTGTTTGTTTGTTTGTTTGTTTATTCAGTTGTTTGTTCAGACAACCTATCGCAGACTCGTGCTATTATAGTCATGCACCCGTGATAACCCCAGCGCAAAGAAACGTGTCCTTTTAGAAGCCACAAAGGTCGCAGGAAATGCCGACTTCAACAATAGAATTGTCATGATTCAATGTTTTCTTATTTATTCGCTTTGCTCGGATCGTATTTGTCCGTTGGCCGGGCGGCATTCTAATTGAACAACTGGCCTTTATGAAAGCACCTGCAGCTGAAATTCGAGATCTGAGTAAGCAAGTCGTACGCTCAACAACAACAAAATACCGTCAGTCTGAGACACAGCGGCAGCCGATCTCGGTCCGTTAGCAAGAGGCAAAGATTATCATGACCCCCTGCGGATGCAGGAGCTCATGAGAATCTCGGCCTCTTGCAGACGGAATAGTCTGGCTGCCGGACTGAACCCGTGACGTGTTAAAAGTGCTGAGCGCGTGTTGTGTTCTACGCCGATATCGGGAGCTAAATTGAGGCACTGCAAGTTGATACGTTTAGAAGTTGACGTCACCACAAGTTGTGTAAATGACTATTATTTGTAGAGAACTTTTTAGTTCAAGGCCACCGACGTTTAGAAGTTGACGTCACCACAAGTTGTGTAAATGACTATTATTGTAGAGAACTTTTTAGTTCAAGTCCACCGACGTTTAGAAGTTGACGTCACCACAAGCTGGGTAAATGACTATTATTGTAGAGAACATTTTAGTTCAAGTCCACCGACGTTTAGAAGTTGACATCACCACAAGTTGTGTAAATGACTATTATTTGTAGAGAACTTTTTAGTTCAAGGCCACCGACGTTTTGGTCCATAGTATGTTCTGTTATGTAAACAAACAGCAAGCCGCTGCGGCAATGTGGTTTCAAGTTATTTTAACCCTATTCATCCTGATACACCCATTGCTTGAAATAAATTTGACTGTGATAGTTCAAGGGTGTTGCCATGGCGCTTGAACTAAAATGCTTGATCTATCTCCTAATTTGTGATGTAGCCTTCCTAGGACATCAAATTAGGCAAATGTTTAAAAACTCAACCTCAGGATGTAATGGGTTAAGTAACTGGCTTGTATGACTAATTCGCTGCTCCAGCAGATTACCCGGCAATGTTGTCACAGTCTTGCCGCATTTAACACATTCTGCCTGAGGACCGAAATCCGCAAATTTTGAAGTTGCCCCCTGAAGACTGTATTATACTTCTGGAAACAGATCGAGCGTGATAGTTTAAGGGTTGTGCCAGAATAGCTTGGCGCCTATGGGCGCCAAGCTATTCTGGTACCACCCTTGAACATTCACGCTCGATCCATGTCTTGCCGTAGCGTGTAAGAGTTGAATGAGTTAAGAACCGGCTTTATTTTTTCTAGTCCATGTCAGTGTTCAGATACATATATCAGGGGTTTCTTATGCCCCTTTCGCGCATCAGTGGAACTCTCCTACGTACAAAAGAGAATAATAGCAGAAAAGTCGTTTACCATTTTACGACGTTCACTACGTCATAAGTAAATTTGCCCTTATTACAACATTGTTGCAAGACATGTATACTAAGAACAGTCATTTGAAGAAAGCCCTTTAATGCCTGCAACAAAAAGAAGTAATGCATTCTATGCTGAAAGCTTTTGAAGGCACCATGGTCGGTAGTACTTTAAATTGTAGTTTGATCAATCAATCAATCAGGCAGTTAGTAAATGAAGGAATCAATGAATCAATGAATGAATCAATCAATCAATCAATCAATCAGATTTTATCGGTCAGTCGATCATTCAGCCAACCAACCACAGAACCAACCAACCAACCAATTAATCTATCAGTCAACCGTTTTCTGTTTATCTTCGTAGTAGCCCGCTGTAGCACATGTCTTTGAGGCTACCTCTAGATCTTTTAGACAGTTCCTTGGGTGGTCAGTCGCTTATAATTAAATTACACGTGAGCTACGGTATATTGGCCACTAAAATATACTGGCGAGCAAAGGAAATGCGACATTTTTATGATAATCGGAAACACTAAAGAACATGCGATATTTTTGGAATCCAAAAATGTCGCATTTCCTTTGCTCGTCAGTATATCACCCCTCAATAAATACACTATCAACTCATTCAGCCCGACGGCCGTATTTCTCAAATTTTGGAGGTGTCATGTAATGACTATGCACCAGTTGCAGGAGATGGATCGACCATGATAATTCAAGGGCAGTGCCAGATTAGCTTGGCGCCGAAAGGCGCCAAGCTAATCTGGCACTACCCTTGAATTATCATGGTCGACCCATCTCCCTGCTGTAGTGCCTAGGGCTGAATGGGTTAACGGGTTTTGAATGAACCAAGATTTCAGAAACAAAAATGTACGTACAGTTTAAGTACAGTGGCAGGGAAGGGGTTAATTTCTTTGTGACACGCGACGGTTCACACTGAGTTCGTTTGAGTGCGATCGCACCCCACCGGCCCGGAATCACGGACCGTAGTGTCCCGAGCGTAGCACTGAACCATAGGGGCCTGTCGATAGTGCTTTAACGACTAATGCAAATCCGCTGCGCCACCACGTGCGCGCCACTGCCTACTAAGCTCAAGTCAGAATACAATGGAGGAACGAAAGGCACACAAAGAGGCGAAGCAGAGCAGTTTTCAACCCTTAAAGCAACCATCCGCCTAAAATCTGGAACAAACTCGGTAGATAATTTGCCACAAATCTATACCAACCTTGTCCTCCGATCAAAACTGATAGTTTAGTATCAAGGCTTTTTGCACAGTCAAGTATCATTCATAGCAGACGTCGATTTGTAAGGTTTTAGATGTGGCCGGAAATAAGCCCCATGCTCATTTTTCATTGGTTTATATAAATTAGCATATCCAATGAAATTAAAACAAGAGTGCGTCTTACTGTCGACATGAACTTGTGACGTGACCTGCACGCAGCAGTTGCTTTAGGTACGTATTCCCACCAGCCGAAAAGCTCTACTTTAATGGATTCTGGTTTAAACACTGCCCAGTTGTCAATATATTTTCGAGTAATTCTCTTCGACTTCTGAATAAACACGGCAGAAAATAGTGGATGCGCTGAGGTGCATAGAGACCTCTTTCACGGCACTCTACTAAAGGATTAACGTTCAACTCTAGATGTTGAGAAAGAGGTCCGGGATACTTCCAGCAACAGCTAGAATTTTGCGGGTGTGCTTCGTTTCCTCCCTTGTATTCTGACTTGAGCGTACGCGGTGGCCGCGAGCACGCGGTGGTGCAGCGGATTTGCATTACTCATCACGCCCCTATGCACTGAGCTGGTGGGGACGGACCGCTATCAGAATAATATCTAGACTAGTTTTCTTGCCTCACGTGGCTCTCTAACTGAAACTGAAAAAGGTTAGGTGGGGTGGAGGGGGGGGGGAAGGGGGGCGGGTGGGGGGGGGGGGGTTGACCGTGACAGACGAATGGAACTATTCAATCGCCGGTCTCACGAGAAATTGCCGGTCGACCAGGTGCCAAGCCAATCAGGCACTACAATTGAGTTGTCGCGGTCGATCATAAAAGGTCGTACAATGACGGAATGCTACACCAGTTAGTCATGTATCAAGCTAGTCGGCACTGCCTTTGACCTGTCTCGTTTAACTCATTCTACCCCAGACACACCACAGCAAGATATGGATCGACCATGATAGTTCAACGGTGATGCCAGAATACAGTGGCGCCTAGGGGCGCCAAGATATTCTGGCATCACCCTTGAACTATCATGGTCGATCTGTATCCTGCACTGCAATGCAGTCTTCAGAGGACAACGGCAAAATTTGGGGATTTCGGTCCTGGGGTACAAAGAGTTAATGTTCCTCCTGGAACCGGTAAGGCACAGTGCTTTCAACTGAAATGGTAGGCTTGCATGTATGTTAGATAAGACTTTGAATCATTACCAAAAAAAAAATACCGGTTGAATTGTCACAAGTTATATCAAAACAGGATCGTCATTATACCTGCCCCTACAAAAAAATCATCTGGTTCTGGTATGGAAAGATGGTTTTAATAACAGCCCAATCCAAACCGACACATGGCGGGTGGAAAATAGTGGGAGGTCAATGCCGAGGAGGTCAAGGCCGATAAGGTAGAATTATTGCTGTGTATGATACCTGTAACAGTACCAGCTATAGTGATCGAGGTAAATGCAGGTACTACCGGGATGTCATGACTGTGACTGACTGGAGCGCGTGCAACGAAGGTCAAAACTATAGCGGCCTTGGAAGATAGTACTGGTTTGGCCCAAACACTCAAAAACACACGCAACAGTCTTTGTAACTAAATTGATCTAAATTTATTCACACTGTCAGTATATTCTACACTTATCAAAAATGTTAACGATAAGACGGAATACTTTCGATCAGGCCAATTCATTCAAGTGTCCAGCATCAATAGCTGCGATCATAAATGAGTGAAAGCGAACGAGGCACACGATTTCAGATGTGAATGAATGATTGCTATACCAGATTCTGACTAGAATGCTCTGCAACTGATTTTTGCAGAGATCCAGATTTAACGAAGGCCCATGAATATCAGCCCCAGCGCTAGTGAAAGGACACGCCGATTAATTGTACCTTATTACAACCCGTTGTAAAAATAAAAAATAAAAACAGTTTTGTAAACCGCAAATTTTCATCTTCAAGAGGCATGTTTACTTAGTCCACTTGAACATACATTCATTTTATTATTCTTTCATGAAATGCGTCTCTCGTAATTAATGTTGCCATTATTTTTTGTCATGCATCGATTTTTCTATCAGGCACGGGGACTCAATAGTGTTTTCAGTCTGGTAGTTCTTTCCTCAAGTGTTTCAATAACTTATTTACACTTTCGAGTCGCGCTGCATTCGGATATGCGGCTATATGCTGCGTATCCGTATGCAGCACGTCTCGAACGAGTTAATTCTTCTTCTTCTTTCATGTTTAATGTCCCATGGGCCCACGACACCAAGAGTGATAAGGGACTTAATAGGTTTTGTTTAATATAATTAGATTACTTTAGTTTTAGGGAGAATGTCAAGGGGGTGGGGGAGAATGCGTTAATTGTCTTCGATATATAAATGTAATGGGGTTTATTTGTGAGGACATGCATGTGTCACCGTGAACCGCCGTGAGATGGTCTTAGTCGCCTGCGAGGCGTTAACGCATACAGTCCCAACACACTAGAACAGGGGCTGGATCGACCATGGTAGTTCAAGGGTAGTGCCAGATTAGCTTGGCGCCTGATGGCGCCAAGCTAATCTGGCACTACCCTTGAACTATCATGGTGGAATCATCTCATGCAACTGCTACATAATCGTCAAGTGACACCTCTAAAACTTTGGGTGGGGAGGGGGGGAGGGGTATGGGGGGGGGGACGCGGCCCTTGGATGAAATGAGTTAAACGGCTCTAGTAACTAACTGACTAACCTGAAACCTATTGGCATCTGTGTGTCTCACGCCAGGGAGGTATCGGATTTTCGTAGTGTGATGGTTGTGTCGTTTAGTGCTTCTCGAAGAAAATTCTTCAATCTTTGGTTATCAAGCTATTGAATTGAACTGAACTGAATTGAATTGAATACAATTATAGTTCACGGCGATCGATCAGTTTCGGTCTCCAGTTGCGTGGTGAACTGGTCTGTGATTTTTGACCTTACGGCTTCAGCCGTAAGGTTCAAAATCAAGGACCAGCACACGCATTTGAGTGCGTCTTCCTCTTCTGCAGCAGGTCATTGAGCCATTCAGTCGGCCGGCACCACTTGTTCCTTCAAGTGGAGAAATTATTTAGCTACAGAGGTGGTTTTACTGACAAGTAGTGTGAGTCGAGGACCCCACTGCGGAAATTCATGAAACTGGCAGAACTGAGAAAAAAAGAAAAAAAAAAACAACCCCACGGTTTCTCAGTATAAAGCCGCACACACACAGTCCTCACTAAGTTCATCTTTAAGAGGCATGGATTCTCATGAGCTCTTTGCGGCCGCAGGAGGGCCGGCTGGGGGTGGCGGGGGGGGGGGGGGGGGGAGGGGGGTGAGGGGGGCTCATGACAATCCGTCGTGATTCTTGCTTAGGGCAGCTGCTTTTGTCAATGACAAGTATAGGTCCTTGGATGGAGGCAGAGGTATCCGTGGGTGGGAGTTTGAGACTGGAGGAAAACATGTTTTCAGCGTGACCTGCCGTAGCCTTGGCCGCACACGGCTTGAGGGTAAATACTCGACTCCGTGACGGTCGAACTTGTAATGAGCCCCGCTAGCTGCTAGTACTTGTAGTGTAAACTTTTAGTCAGTGTCAGTTTGAAGGCCAGTTACTTGAATTGATTAACACGGACACATTTTTTAAAACTGTCAAGGTCAATCTATGTTTCGCGATTTCAAGTTGCATTGTTCTGAGTCATTCACCTGGCTCTACACTGACGTGGAAAGGTGCTTACGGCCGCCGGGTGAAGAAAAGCGCAACACTAATTCATTAACCCTGTATGTATTTTTGGGCTAAGAAAACAGCGTTACAGCATGAAAGTCACGCGGGAAAGGGGGAAAAAACATGCTTGCGTCACACAGACAATCTAGAATACACACACTCCTAGACACAAATCACGTCAACTCTTTCAAGCTGAGGATACAAATCGGTTGGTTTGTTGCAGCAAGAGGCACAGATTCTCACGAGCCGTAGGCTGCAGGATCTCATTTTAATCTGTGCCTTTTGTAGATGTTAAAAGCTGACTGAGAAGGGGAAATAGATGTTGTTTGTGCTATACTAATGAATTCGACCTTTCCTTGTGTTGATAACGGCGCAGATTGATCGCAGATTCAGCAGTTTTGTCCTACCGACAGCTGCAGGGGATGGATGAACCGTGATAGCCTGAGGTCAAAAGCAGTGCCTAATTAGCTGAGCGTTTGAGCGATCGAACTTGAAACTTGATAATTAAAAAAAAATTAAAAAAAAACACCACCCTTGAACGGCTGTAACCAGTGTCCTTCCTTGAACTCCCTTCTCTTGATCAACAACAGCGATTGAATGTGTACTTTTGAGAAGACGTAATTGAAGTAATCAGAGAACTTGAATGTAGAGGATGAGGAAATAATCGAGAGGACGTAGTCCCCATGGATAATAATTACAAGCGGAGGAAGTTCGGCGTAGCTCTGTTTGATCGTTAAAGTAGTCTAATTTACTCTGTGAAAATATTCCGGTAGCGACTTCTTGTACCTCTGACGTGCTGTAACGTATCCAGTGCGCACCTTATCATGACGTAAACCCCTCCCAGCTAGTGGACGCAAACTTATGACTTTAAAAGCAAGGCAGATTCAACACCGAATGATCCAATCGAGCCAAGGAACACGAACATGAACTGAGTCAGCAAGAGGCAAAGGACCTCATGAGCCCCCGCATCTGCGGGGGCTCATGAGGTCCTTTGCCTCTTGCAGTTGGGTGGGGTTCGCATTTTTTCCGGCTGTGATAGGGTTAACTGCATTCTTTGGGATGCGGGCGCGTCTGTAAGGACATTGAGGTACGTCCTTATAATTATGGACATTTTAAATGCGCTTGTAAGGACATGCGCACCAGCTGCGGTTGATTGTTCTGCTATGATGACTGTTCAAGGGTAGTGCCAGATTACAGCTTGGCGTCTTCTCTTATTGCTTGTCGTTTAGTTGTCAGTTGTTGCTGCTCAGTCCTGCTGGTGGTGTTGTCCTTGGTGTCGTCGCTGCTGTCGCTGCCTCACGCAGATCATGTACTTTGTACTGAAAGAAACATAATGCCATTGTTTTGACGTAGGCAGTAAGGAAGTTTCCTGCGAAGTTTGCCTACCCCCTGGTGCGCTATAATAATACAAGGTCATCGGGCCGATGTTGGCCTCCGATGGCCCGCGCACCGGGCGGCCGTGCGAAGGCCATCGGCGGCCAACATCGCCCCGATGACCTTTTGTGCACCGGGCCGCAAGTCATAGTTACCCATGACATTCATCCGCACCACTAATTCACAGCATGCCGTCGCAGTAGGACCCCTTCGACGTGTTCCCTTCATTGCCATCTCTCACAAGGAACAGTGGTTAATCCATTTAACCCCAAGGCCGCATTTCACACATTTTAGAGGCGTCACCTATAGCGACTATGTACCAGTGGTAGGAGATGGCTCGACCATGATAATTCAAGGGTAGTGCCAGATTCGCTCGGCGCCGTCAGGCGCCGAGCGAATCTGGCACTACCCTTGAATTATCATGGTCGAGCCATCTCCTGCTGTAGTGCGTCGGGGCTAAAGGGGTTAAACAAACTGCAGTACAGGCCACGGTCGTAAGGTCCAGAGTCACAAACCAGCACACATTTAAGTTGTTCCTGCGTGAAAGAGGCGGTGAAAATGTGCACGCTGACAATGTATTATTATTTTTTTTTTTTTTTTTTGGTGAGGTAGCATCATGTACGTAGGAAAACGGACGCCAGGTGTTGTTGGGAAGTGCAGGGCATTTATTGTATTTGAACGGGGATAGGTCGCAGTGCTCCGATTACACAACTGTTATTTTGCCAGAGTGAAGTCATACTGGTTTTTACGTCTCTCTCTCTCTCTCTCTCTCTCTCTCTCTCTCTCTCTCTCTCTCTCTCTCTCTCTCTCTCTCTCTCTCTCTCTCTCTCTCTCTCTCTCTCTCTCTCTCTCTCTCTCTCTCTCTCATTAATGAACGTCTGGCAAAACTCTGCCGCCAAGAGAAGGTGCACTTTCTCCAAGAGACTGGCTTGTACACGCCAGCAGGCGCAGTGGTTACATCACTGTTCAACAACGACAGACTTCATGTCAGTGAACGTGGTGCTGGTGTCCTGCTCCGTCTGGTCAAACAGTTCCTCCTTCAGGCCAGAGATCACAGGGAATCTGACACACAACAGCCACTGACGCTATGCTCGGACAGTGATCGTACTCAGGTAGTAAATTCTGCCGAGGGCCGGAGACCAGGACCTGACCATCTCACTCAGAATTCAGACGGTACCATGCGCCAACCCTCACTGACTTTTCCTGTCTGCCTTTGAGAGACAGCCCACAATACTCTGTTCTCACCTCCCAATAACAGTAACAATACAAGTGACATTGGTCCCTCAGCCTCTGGTGGACGTCAAGCTACTACAGCTGTTGGCATCCAGTCTTACGAGGAACAGAGTACGCCGCCTGCCACAGGTGCCAAACAGGGCGGGTCGGGTGCTGTTTTTGCCTCCAACTTCCCCTTCTCCAGCCGCTCCTTTACCATCGTGTGGAAGCTGGACCGGACCCCGTCGTTTCGTGTTTTCCCGGCAACTACGTACGCCCCTCTGCCGGCTTCTGGCCGCAGGTCACGCCACACGGACTACCTGTGTCACCGTTACCTGCATTCCACCCGGCTTTTTCAACGTACCCAGTATCTTATCCCCAGTGGCCGCTCCCATACCACGCAGGCGGCTTGCGGGCCCCAGGTCATCTAGTGATCGGATTATGCCAGGGACAGCTCGGTACAGAGTGATGTTGTTGTTTTTTACCCCCACAATCTTGTCATAAACATGTGAACTAGTTTAACAGGACACAAAGTGTGAACCTTGTTGTTATCTATTTGGATTTTACTGCCATATTTAGTTGATTGGTACTGATTTTGTTGCAATAGACAGAGATCTGGACTGACATTACCGTGCCGCGCATTTTGGCTACGTTAATCTCATTTTGCTTCTGACGCAGACGTCGTCTGTGATATGACTGTGTATTTGCAAATGAGCAGCTTTCTGACTGACCCAGAAATGTTTCTAGACAAAGTGTGACATTAAGCGGCTATTTTGAAAAGCTGCGTGAAAAGGGACCCACGGATTTGTTTCATTATTATATCCACTGTGCCTGACGGTGAATCTGAACTTTGGAAAGTGAAACTAGTAAAAAAAAAAATTTTTTTTTTTAATTTAAAAAAAAAAATAATGTGTGGAATGAATAGCGCCGGTTATAACGTACTCATTTGAGGCCGGAGTGTGACTGTATCGTGAAAGTTTTCGTTAACTCTTAGTTATCTAAATTGTTTTTCTTCTTCTGTACAACGATCAGTCGTACAGACTTGTGAAAGAAAGAATAACTATTGACTATTGACTAAAAACAAAGTATTTTGTCGTCGTGTGTACACTAGTGTCTATATACAACGAACAATATGGCGGTTCCACTGGCTCAGCCACTCAAGGACTGAAAGTCGGACATTTAAATGTGTATCATTTATATCCGAAAGTACATGATGTTTCCCTGTTTCTGAACCAGCCGTCACATTTCCACCTCTTTGGTTTCACTGAATCTCGTCTGGACTCTCGAATCACTGACGCATGTGTCAGTATTCCAAAATTTTCTCTTATTCGACGTGATGCAACTTCTCCTGGCCATACTGGGCTAGCTGTTTATGTGCACAGCACTGTTCAGCATCCACCGCCGAGTGGAATGATGACTTTGTACAGGTAATGGATAAAGTGAATGACACGGGCAGTGATATACTCATCCTCGGCGATTTTAACATTGACATCTCAAAACCTCATTCGATGTGGCAATGTACAACAATGATGTTTGGACTAAAACAGATGATTACCACTGCCACCAGAGTAACACACTCTTCGTCTACTTTGATTGACCACATCTATACTAACAACCCTCAAGCTATCACTGAAACTGACGTCCCTTCACTAGCTGTCAGTGACCACATTCCCATCACCTGTACTTGGTCATGTTATGTTTCTAAACAGAGCCGAGCCCAACATTTATACATTACTTACAGATGTTTTAGAAAACTAGATAGAAATAGTTTCCTTCATGACCTCAGTTTATTGAAGTTTACAATCACAATGACCCTGATGAAGCGCTCTCACTGCGGCTTCCTCGGAGTGCTAAATAAGCATGTCCCATTAAAAAGAAAACGAGTCCGGTGCCATGAGCCCCCGACCTGGATTACGGAGGAGATTAAACAAACCATGGAAGCAAGAAATCAAGCCAAGCGGGACAAAGATTTTATTGAGTTCAAAAGGTTACGTAACAAAGTCAAATACCTTATCCGGGAGGCACATAAAGCACTGGTAGAGAAAACCATACGTGGCGGAAATCCGTCTTCAATATGGAAAGTTTTAAACTTACTAACTAACAATAATAAAAATAATTCTGCAAATACGACTACCAAACTTAAAGCCGATGCTTTTAACGACCACTTCATTTTGCCCCGAAATCTTTACTACACGCTAAAGGCTTGGATCAGGTTAAACATGTCGCATCGCATAAGCTTACTGACTTTTGTAAGCAAAGACTGTCCGCGGGCGATACTTTTAATGTCCCCTTCATTGCTGTACATGAAGTGGGCAGATTTATCTCTAGTCTCGAGAACAAAAAGTCAGCTGGCGTTGATGGTATCAATGGTTTTATCCTCGAACTTTCTCTTCCAAACATTGTGGAAAGTTTAACCTATATTTACAACCTATGTATTCAAAATAATATTTTTCCGGCGGCTTTCAAAACATTAAAAATGGTACCTATACCCAAAACAAAAGACACATATAATCCAAATAATTTTTGGCCTATATCCATATTATCTATTCTATCGAAGCCTATTGAGAATCATGTACACAAACATCTTCTCGAATTCCTGGAAGAAAAGTCTCTCCGGAATAAATATCAATCTGGTTTTCGCCCTAAACATTCGTATGATTGGTTCATATGATTGACACTTGGTTGCTCAACGTCAACAGAAACAAAATGTCTGGTGCTGTCTTTCGAGACTAGAAAAAAAGCGTTCGATCTTATAAACGACGAAATTTTATGAGAGAAACTAGACTGCTACTTTAACAATAACAGCCAAGGGACACTCTCATTCTTTCGTTCATATATCATAGGGAGGATTCAATGCTACCTTCTCTTCTGAAAAGCGTGTTGAGTATGGCGTGCCCCAGGGATCCATACTAGGACCGTTACTCTTCTGTTTTTTTATAAATGATCATCCACTTTATATATCCAATCCAAATACCGAATGTGACATGTTTGCCGATGATTCAACTCTTCACGCTGGCAGGAGAACTGTACCTGAAATATCAAGCAATCTTCAGCTTAGTCTTCGGGAGGTCTCACTGTGGTGCAAAAATAATCAAATGCTTGTTAATCCATCTAAAATAAAAAGCATGCTAATCACAACACGCCAAAAGCATCGGCTCCGTCCCCATTCACTTAGCCTCTCTTTTGATTCAGTTCCGATTGAGCAAGTCAAGGAATATCGCCTCCTCGGGGTAATTGTTGACGAACAACTGTGCTGGTTGCCCCACTAACACAACTAGGGAAAACATTATCAAAGAAGCTATTTTTACTGTCAAGATTAAAATCTATCATTGATACTAAGTCGCATATGCTATTTTTCAACTCCTACATAAAACCTCACATTGACTACGCCTCTACTATTTGGGACGGCTGTAGTAAGGCTAATCTTAAGCGGATTAATTTTCTATACAATCGCGCAGTTAAACTGATCCTCCCAATCCCCTCTTTAACTTTGGAGGAGAAGCTTCAGGCAACAGAGCTCCTTCCTTTACACCCCACCCGGGTCTGCCCTGGGGGACTTGGGTGGGGTTAACTACTTTTTAGTTCCCAGGGTCACCCTGGTCAGCCCCACAGGGTGGGTTTTTCCCTCTATTCTGGGGCGTGTGTTTCTGTCTACCCTTGGTCCATTCACCTGTATTTGTCTTTTTAAAACTCTCCCAACTGTCTGCACTGCCTGTAGCTCTTGATATTAGATGTGTGTTGCTAAATGGTCCTAGCTTGATTTAGGCTCCATGGCGTAGGTTTATTTAACGTATTGGACCCCGGCTGGCGACATACATTCAATATTCTGTTTATTTTTTATTTTTTATTTTTCACAAGCAGTGCAGGCACGTTCTGAGAAAAGCCTTGTCGCTGTCGGGACGTTAAGCAATGTACAATCAATCAATCAATCAATCAATCAATCAATCAATCAATCAATCAATCAATCAATCAATCAATCAATCAATCCTTCCTTTACATCAACACTTTACGTTAAATAAGTGCGTACTTATGCACAAAGCACTGAACGGGAAAGCACCCCTCTACCTGGCTAAGCTTTCCACTGAGAGTGAAAGGTTTACAGCACTTTGAGGAGCAGTCTCGTCATTGAACGGCCCCGATTTGACTTGTTTAAATCCAGCCTTTCGTACGCGGATGCCTATTTATGGAACTCACTTCCTCCACATATACAGCAAACGAGACATCTTCCATTGTTTAGGACGAAAGCTTTTAAATACATCTCTGAGCAAACTTGAAAGTAACGTAGATAATATGTCCAAAAGAGCCATGTCAATGATTTCTTTTTTTAACGCATTGTTGTGGTCCTCTGTTTTGCACTTGTTAGCTTTATATATCTCTCTTTACCGTAGTATTTTGCCTGTTCACTAAATTCCTACACAAGTATCATAAGCGTGCAGTCGCTGTCTATAAACACTCACTTTACAGCGCCCCCCCCCCCTCCCCCCCCCAAGACCCTGTCAATTGATGTGTGTAATCTTCAGTGACTTTGCAAACTTATATCGAAAAGTAATACAAGTGACCTGTAGGTGTAGCCGCTTGTTTGTGCTGTTAACATGTTGTTTTAATGTTGCTTATAATATTGTAGTTTAGCAGGGACAAACACGAAAAGAGGTATGTGCGCCTATTGTTTCCATCCTTGAGAAATAAAGTATCATTGATTAATTCATTCATTCATTTATTCATTCATTCATTTATTCTCTCTCTCTCTCCCTCTCTCTCTCTCTCTCTCTCTCTCTCTCTCTCTCTCTCTCTCTCTCTCTCTCTCTTCTCTCTCTCTCTCTCTCTCTCTCTCTCTCTCTCTCTCTCTCTCTCTCTTGTATTGCTTAATTTCACTTCCAACCGGTTTTGTTTATTATCTCTTATTGACACTTCATACACCAAGTGAATACTGTCTCTTCCTGTAGTTTTATTTGTGTACAAAACCCTCCTTGTCACAAAGCTTCTTTTTTATTTTATTATATATACCTCTTTAAATAAGACAATTTTTGTACTTTTATGTACTTTGACGTTCATAGTGACAGTATGCCTGACGGTGGTACAAAAAATGATTTATTTTGTGGTGGTGGACTTAAAATAGGTCACCTGAATATCTATCATCTTGTCAATAAGGTTCCAGATCTCTGTGTATTTTTGAACCAGCCCGAACACTTCCACATTTTTGGTGTTTCTGAATCAAGACTTAAGAACAAAATCAGAAATGCTTCCATCTCTATTCCTAACTATAAAATATTTCGTAAAGATGCCGCTTTGCCTCAACACACAGGGCTAGCGATTTACATGCATACGTCTGTATCTAGCTACGCCAAGCGGCGTCTAGACCTCGAATTTACCAAAGTGGAGTGTATGTGGCTCGAGTTAAAAACACCACAGTCATCACCTATACTAATCGGCTTTGTCTATAGAAATCCGGCAGCCGGCTGGGATTGGTTTGATGAGTTTACAGCTTTGATGGACAAGGCAAGTCAGAGCAAGTGTGACATATTTCTCCTACGTGATTTCAATATAGACCTATCTAGACCTAAGGGATCAAATGCAGCATCGCTATTTGGTTTGACACAAATAATTAAAGCACAAACTAGAATCACATCTACATCATCCACGCTCATTGATCATATTTATGTTACCAACAAGGACAGAATAACTAGTGCGAATGTCCCGACCTTAGCCATTAGTGATCATAACCCCGTATGTTGTACAATTGCTCTGAAGCTTGATAGGCCAAAGAAAAACAAACACACAACTATAATGTATCGTTCTTATAAAAAATTTGATATGGATAAATTCATGCACGATTTTCACAATACACCCTTTGATGGTGTATACTGCCACACTTGCCCTGACAATGCCTTGTCTTGCTGGATGAGTCTGTTCCTCGGAGTCCTTAACAAGCACGCGCCCCTCAGGGTAAAACGCGTTAAACATGCTACCATGCCGCCCTGGTTAACATTGGACATTAAAAATGCTATGTCGCTCAGAGACAAACTTAGAAAAGAAAAACGCTTTGATGACTACAAAAAACAACGTAATCAAGTAAAATATCTGGTAAGGGCTGCAAAAAAAGCATTCTTGAATCAAATGATCTCAGACAACCGTGACACAGCATCCATTTGGAGAACACTAAATGCTATTACTAAAGGAAAAGCAGCCCCAGAAATACCATCTCATTTAACTTCAGACAAATTTAACAAGTATTTCCTATCAGCCGCTGAAAAAGTCTAGCCCAATCGGCATCAAATATCAGTACGCAATATAGTATCTCAAGTCTTCTGATATCTTTCAGCGAAGCAACAAATATAACACACAAATTCGTAATTCCTGATATATCAATAGCAGAAATCAGTAAGTATATTTCTGACATGCCGAATAAGAAAAGTAGAGGGATTTATGATATTGATAACCAATCGCTAAAATTGTCGTTGCCTTACACAATACAATCCCTTACATACATTTTTAATCTGTGTATAAATAAAAGTTATTTTCCTACAGTCCTGAAGGAAGCAAAGGTAGTTCCGATCCCCAAAACTAAAAACCTTGAAGATATTCATAATTACCGACCGATCTCTTTGCTCTCAGCCTTGTCAAAGCCATTAGAGCGGCACATTCACAAGCATCTTCTTAATTTCCTTGAGAAAGGTAATTTACTAAACATTCATCAGTCCGGTTTTCGCCCGACCCATTCATGCCAGTCAGCACTGGCTAGAGTCAATTAATAAAAATTTAATGTTGGGAGCAGTTTTCCTAGATCTTAAAAAAGCTTTTGATCTTGTGGACCATGTTGGAAGACCGAAAGCAAAAAGTATACGTCCACGGTCAGTACTCTATGCAAGGCCATGTTAAATTTGGAGTTCCTCAAGGATCAATTCTAGGACCCCCTTCTATTTTTACTTTTCATAAATGACCTTCCTTTACATATTTCCGACCCTAACGTTAATTGTAATCTCTTTGCGGACGACACAAGCCTTCACGTTCCTGGTAAGAACAGTCATGATATTAGTCGTCGTTTACAATCCAGTCTTGACGAAGTTTCTGATTGGTGCTGTAAAAACCACATGGTACTACATCCTGATAAGACGAAGAGCATGTTAATCACCTCAGGACAAAAACATCAACTTCGCCCCCCTTCACTAACGCTTAGTCTTAATTGCCAACCTATTGAACAAGTTCATGAACGCAACTTCCGTGGATTATGTATAGATGAGCAGCTAAGTTGGGAGAAACATGTGACTAATATATGTAAGAAGATATCAAAAAATATATTTCTTTTATCACAATCGAGAAGTGTGAGTGACATAAATACACGAAAAATGTTTTTTTCATGCGCACATTAAATCTCATGTTGATTACATCTCCACTGTTTGGGATGGTAGCGGTGATGTGCATATCAAAAAACTAAATTCACTATACAAAAGAGCCATTAAAAATGTAGATATAAGACCCTTTCCTACCGCTGTAAAACTGCAAAATCTCAAACTTCTTGGCCTTCGTCAACAACTCGTTTACAACAAGTGCATACTTATGTTTAAAATTCTCCACAAGAAAGCTCCACAGTATCTAACAGCTAAATTTACTCCACAACGACAGTGTGAAAGGTCCTCGAGGAACAGTACTCTTCGATTACCACTACCTCGCATTGACTTATTCAAATCAAGCCTAGCCTTTTCGGGACCACTTTTATGGAATTCACTTCCTCAACATTTAAAAACACTAACCCACCTTTCCTCCTTTAAAACAAAACTACACATATACCTGATGGAAACTGCTTAGATATATTATTTTTATCCTGTCATTCTGATGAAAGGTTATGTAAATGTATATATGTTAGTGCGTGCATTTACACGGCTGTAAAGGTGTGTGTATGTATGTTTGATTTTTGGTACTTTGTGCTTGTTTTTGCTGTGCTATGATTTTTTTTCCTATGTAATTTGTGCTGAGGAGTGTTACTTCCTTTTTTTTGTATTTGTTTATTGCTACCTTAGTAGTATCATTTTCTGTACTGCGTGTGTCTGTACTTAGTTAGTTATGTTTTTTGTTTGTGTTAAATATTTTTTTGTTTGTCTTCATTATATTTCATGTTGTAGTACGTTAGAAACGGCAAGTTTGAAAAATGACGTATTTGTATCTGTCAAAACTTCTACCGTTATGTAATAAAGTTTCATCATCATCATCATCATCATCATCATCTCTCTCTCTCTCTCTCTCTCTCTCTCTCTCTCTCTCTCTCTCTCTCTCTCTCTCTCTCTCTCTCTCTCTCTCTCTCTCTCTCTCTCTCTCTCTCTCTCTCTCTCTCTCTCACTGCGCTGATACGGATGATACACACCTGGTTATCTTCCATCAACGACTCAAAACTTTCAGGAGTCATGTTTCTATATTTTCGTAAAGCCTTTGATATAGTAAACCACAAAATACTGATCAAGATAGTATCCCATGTATACCAACAACTCGGCGTTGTTTCTCAAATCCTACCTCGAAGGTAGAAAACAAAAGGTATTACTAAATGGCTCATACTCGAATCAAGGGTTAGTGAAGCATGGCGTACCACAGGGCTCTATTCTTGGTCCCTTTTTATTCTGCTTGTTCATAAATGATCTTCCTCTTGCGATAAAAAATGAAAGCGTTTCATGTGATATGTTTGCAGATGATGCCGCTGTACACACGCCAGATAATGATATATCAAACATCAATTCACGACTGCAAACCACACTGCAAGATATTGATGAATGGTGCAGTAATAATATTATGATTTTAAACCCGGTAAAAACGGAGAGCATGGTACTTAGCACCCGCCAAAAACACCAGCTTGGCTCTCTCCCACTCAGTCTGTCCCTCCAAGGCAAAACCATCAGCCAAGTTACTAACCATCGCCTGCTCGAAGTCACGGTGGACAACCAGCTTTGGTGGCAGCCACACATCAGTAATGTTTGTAAAATTGTCTCCAAAAATTTGCACGTCTTAGGAAAATTTAAACACATTACTGATAAGGAGACACGTCAACTGTTCATCAATGCCCATATTAGATCATATATAGACTATTCCTCTACTGTGTGGGATGGTTCGAGCGATGTCAATTTGAAAAGATTGAACTCTCTACATCACAGATGCCAAACTAATACTCCCTGATCCCAGCTTAACTACTGACCAAAAATTGGCAGCCTTAAAAATTCTGCCCCTGAAAGATCATTTAGTTTACAATACGGGAATGGTTATGTTTAAGGCATTAAACGATAAGCTACCCCGATATATCACATCGCTATTTACCGTCCAGTCATCAACATACTCCAGATCAAGAAAATCCCTTATTGTGACGCGACCTAGAATTGATCTCTATAAAACGAGTTTGACGTTCTCGGGCTCTAGTCTTTGGAATGCCTTGCCAAGAAACGTCACGACATCAGCTACTTTCTCCTTGTTTAAAGCCAGTCTCATCAAGTACTTATTTTTGTCAGCAGCATCACCGTGATTGTGCACATATTGAAGAATACTATTTCTGATTAGGTCATTAATTGCGTGTATCCCAGGTTTGGATGACTCATATTTATTCGGTACATCTTGTGTGTAGCCAGCTACTCATATGACTGACTAGCTTAACGTTATAAGCCGCGTAAGCGTGTGTGTGTGCACGTGTGTGTATGTGTGTGTGTGCGCGCGCGCGCGTTTGTGCGTGCGTACGCGTGCGTGTGCGTACGTGTATATTAGAGATAGAGAGTGGCGTGCTCAAATGTACATGCGTAATGTATGCGTATTAGGTTGCGTGTATTCTTATTATATTATTTTAATTAAACTTCACAACATGTCATTATGCCCTACCAGTAAAGTTGGTAGTTCCTATGTCACTTCCCCCTTACATTTTTTTTTTTTTTTGCTTCTTTTTTTCTTGGCTTGTGTTGTGTCATGTAAAAAAAAATTTTTTTTTTTTGTTTCCTTGTTTCAGTAGTAGAAAACATTAGTGCGATAGTAACTCAGTAATCAGTAGATTAGCAACGGCAAGTTCTAAAAATGGTTGTTACTTCCAAAACTTTTACCGTTGTCAAATAAAAGATCAGTCTCATTGTCATTCTCTCTCTCTCTCTCTCTCTCTCTCTCTCTCTCTCTCTCTCTCTCTCTCTCTCTCTCTCTCTCTCTCTCTCTCTCTCTCTCTCTCTCTCTCTCTCAACAGTGATTAATCAGTCTGTCAGTCAATCACTCAACAAGGCTGGACATCAGTACATGATAATAAGTTACAGTAAGTCAGCTCGTTTTCGTGAATTAAAAAAAAAAAATCTAAGGCCAACATGTTTTACAGTTCGATTTTACAGATCAATTCAGCGACAGTGGGTACGACAGCGTAACGCGCGGCATCTTGTGACGACAACACTTTTCTGTATGTAAAATCACTAGATATTATGTAAATGATAGAATTGACCAAGATACGACCATAATAACCCAAGCATGGGACAAATCTCGCTCACACACTTTTCGGAGCAGGCCTATGAAAAAGGCCAATACAGTTTATCTGAGAAAGAGAGGTTTTATACCCTCCCAATCTGCCGTTCTCAGGCCGTTAAAGTGCTAACAAGGCGACAGAAAAGCTTTTCTTGCCAGCTATCTGCAGGCTGCTCCTCAGGGAACGAAATTTCATTTGTCATTAATCCCCCCTACCCATCTTTTCCATTGAATTAAGTGCACGCGCACTCTAGCACACGGCTTTTGAGAGCTCGGGCACGGACGTCCTGTGACAAATTCTAGGGTTCACTCCTTCACTGCCGAGATAAAAAATGAACATCATCCAGCTGCACGAGGCATAGATCCTCATGAGCCCCCGCAGTTGCCTTCACTGGCAGTACAGTAGTTAACTCCAACGCAGCTGTCAGTCTGAGGATGCAGTTGGGATCGGTTGCTGCAGTCAAGAGCCATAGATTCCCATGAGCCTGTGCAGCCTGCAAGTGGACCATGAGACCCTGTGCCACTTGCAGATGTAAAGAGATGGGCGGGCGGCTATAATGGAACCGCTCGTGCTATGGACAGCTCAAACTTGCACCTTCAAAAAGCGTAGATTCTCAAAAGACCCTGACGCCCTTCGGTCTGCAAAATACACAGATTCTCATGAGCCCTTTAGCTGCATGGCTTCACGAGAATTTATACCTCTTGTCTTGCTTGTGACGAATCAGGGACCGTCTCATTACAGCTCTCGTTTCGTTCTACTTCTTTTCATGTCACTTCTTATTCCCAAGTAGAGGAAGTCGTGGAGGGTTCAGACTGTGATTATCTTTTGCATGCTGGCGGCGTAACTACGTCCTCGCATGATCTAGCGCAAGATTTATTTTTTTATCCTGTAATAACCGGGTTTAGCTGAAAGCAGCGGACCCTATGTAAAGAGAAAATTAAACATCCCCTTCAGTAGAAATGCTTCGTCAGAAATAGAAAGAAAAATCCGTTCGCATGAACGCGCTGTAATAATGGGCATATCTAGTTTTTTTTTTAATTTTTAAAAAAGGTTTCAGGGGAGGCCATTGTTCTCATATGCAGGCTTGTAGCCATGTCGATATGTTGGAGAGGCATAGATTCTTATGAGCCTGCAGGGACAGGGACTCATGAGAATCTATGCCTCTTGCCCTGTTTACCATTTTCTGCCCCTTTAAATGGAGAATGTGGCGAGGGTTTAGGCCTGCTCGCGGAACAAAATATCCCATCGTCGTCTCGGGCACGTTTGTCTGCAGACCGGATGCGTGCTGTGTGGAACACGCCAAGCGTGAAGGAGAAGCAAAGCAAACGACAAGGAAAGAATAACATCGAGGAGAATGACAAACACATAATGAAAGTTCTAACGGAATCATCGATTTTTAACACACTGAAATCTGAGGAAGGCTCACATGACAAGAATAGCTGCTGGACGGCTGCGGAATGTCAACACTGACCCCCAAAAAAAAAACAACACCAACAAAAAACCGTTCTAGGCGGCGGAAACATCGATTATTTTAACACATTTAGTGTTAATGTCAGAATATTAACATTTAGAAGATTCAGAGGCGTAGGATCCAAGGATCCAAGGGAACGCTGTCGCTCACAATGAAAATGAGGGAGGGGGGGGGGGGCAGAGTGCCCCCCCCCCTTCCCCGCCCCCCACCGGTGACCCCACCATCAGAATTATGGCAAAAGAAATGGAGAATCTTTTTTGTCTACCGCATTGAAAATACGGTAGACTTTGAGATGGGGCTGGTCGGAGCACGTTCCGTAGCACGCAAATGACAAACAAAGGCGGGCACACATCAGACTCGACAGTGAAGTAACGCGATACAAACCATCAGTCATGCCTAGCTACGCTAACCGCGCTGTTGAACGTACATTTGGCGGGAAACGCCGCGTGTTGTGTGTGTGTGACCGTGTGCTCCTGTGTGTGTGTCGTAGACAACTGAAGCTTTCGCGGTACTTCATGCTGTTTTGTGTACGTTACCAGAGTCTGAGAAGCTTTATGAGAAACTCCGCCTTTCTTCCCATGCGCACTCTGTTCGATTGCTCGCGCAGTACACTTCGATTCGGCAACTTTTAAAATTGGATTCCTCATCAGTTAAGAGAAAAAAAATGCCGTTATAGAAAGTCGGTTGATCCGCATTTGTGAGTCCGTAATTTGTGTTATATTCATTTGAAATGTTGAATATAGCCTGCTTGGAGAAAGACATTGGATGAGTTCGCTAACCAGCTTTGTACCTATTCAACGTTTTCGTAAAAAAATAATTCATCGCAGAAAAAAATGTCTAAACGAAGAATTCTCGACTTCAGACAGTGACGTAAAACCATTAGACACATCAGTGTTACACATTGTTGCTGAACTGACGTAAAGCACCAGACGCAAAGCATCAGACACGTCATTGTTATACAAGAATTGACACAAAGCTCTCTCTCTCTCTCTCTCTCTCTCTCTCTCTCTCTCTCTCTCTCTCTCTCTCTCTCTCTCTCTCTCTCTCTCTCTCTCTCTCTCACAGTTGTTCTGATAAACTGCGCACACACTGTGAGTCTGCAACAGGTGCGTCATTCTCCATACCTCTTATGACAGTGTTTGAAGTAGGTAAATATATTTCTACTCTAACAAGTAAATCGTGTGGCCTGGATGGAATAAACAACATGGTACTGAAATTGTCCCTTCCATACACAGCTGACACCTTGACATTTATATTCAACCTTTCTATCAAGCAAGGTATTTTTCCAGATGCCATGAAAGATGCTAAAGTTGTCCCCATTCCTAAATGTACAGATCCCAAAAGTCCAAACGATTTCCGTCCTATTTCAGTGTTATCACTATTATCGAAGCCACTAGAAAGACACGTTCATAAGCACCTACTCCAATTCTTGGAGAATCACCGCCTCCTCGTATTCAGTCTGGTTTTAGACCTAAACACTCATGTCATACTGCCCTCGTTCACATTGTTGACTCTTGGCTCTCATCAATAAACAATTCCAAATTAAATGGTGCAGTTTTTCTGGACCTAACCAAAGCATTTGATTTAGTCGATCACAACATTCTTTTAAAGAAACTTTCAGTATATAAGCTTGTTTCGAACTCTATAGCTTTTTTCTCCTCCTACCTCAGTAACCGCCGACAGAAGGTGTACTCAAACGGGTGGTATTCGAAAGAAGGTATACTGATGCACGGAGTCCCCCAAGGATCTATCCTAGGGCCTCTTTTCTTTTCTTTATTCATCAATGATCTACCTCTTTCCATCTCAAATCCTGAGGTTAAATGCGAACTCTTTGCTGACGATTCAACTCTGCATACATCAGACAAACGTGAAACGACGCTAAATTGTATCCTCCAGCAAAGTCTCGATGAAGTGTCAGATTGGTGTGCGCAAAATCGCATGCTAATCAGTACTTCTAAAACCAAAAGCATGTTGATAACAACCCGCCAAAAGCGTCAGCTACATCCTGCCCCTCTGAAACTGTCACTTGGCAATAAACCTATCCAACAAGTATCCAGGCATCGCCTACTGGGAGTTGTAATTGACGACCAGCTGAACTGGTCGCCACATATCGACAGTTTGTGCAAAACCTTGTCCAGGAATGTATTTCTGCTATCTAAACTTAGACATATTCTTAGTACAAAGTGCTGTACATTGTTCTTTCACGCACACATTAAAAGCCACTGTGACTATGCGTCCTCTTTCGTGGGACGAATGCAGTGAACTTCATTTTAAAAAACTAAACTCGCTGTATCGTCGTTCAGTTAAGTTAATTATTCCTAACTCTATTTCCACGGCTGAGAAAATAAAATCACTTGGCCTGCTTACACTGAAGGAACAACTCAAATTTAACAAATGCGTACTCATGCACAAAATATTTCATTATCAAGCCCCTGAATATCTGCGCATGATATTTAACTTCAGCCCTCGGCATCAACAACATACGAGGAATGACTTGCTTCACTTACCCCGCCCACGGATAGATCTCTACAAGTCAAGCCTTCTATTTTCTGGTAGTTCTGTCTGGAACTCATTGCCATTAAACATTAAATCATTTTGCGATAAAACCCATTTTAAACGTGCATTGCACACTCACTTCCAATCAGCGTGACTTCACAGTTTGCCATATAAAAATAATTCTGCTGATAACACGTAAACGTCAAATATTTTTCTCTTTCTCCTTAAATTTGCTACCTGATCGTCTATTGTCTTGTCGGTGTCACTATACGCTATTGATGCTGCTGATTCTATGACACTGTCTTAGATGAGTATAATATTAATGCTGTGCACGCGTTTCGTTCTCTTGCTTTTTGCATCAGAGGCAGTTACAAATTCTCCATTGTGTTTTTTTCCCGTAGTTTTTCTTCCTCTTCTTCTTCTTCTTCTTCTTCTTATTATTATTATTGTTAGTATTTGCATGCTCTGTTTATTTGTTTATTTTCCTGTTATGTTGTTTGTTTACAGGACAGCTTGTAAGACATGCATTGAGTTGCCTAATAGCTTTATCCTGAATAAATAAAGATTCATCATCATCTCTCTCTCTCTCTCTCTCTCTCTCTCTCTCTCTCTCTCTCTCTCTCTATTATTATTATTATCCTCTCTTCTTTTTATTTTTATTTATTTGTCATGTTATCTTTCTGCTGTTATATTTATTTAAAATGTTATTAAGGACAGACGTATAAAAAGGCCTGCGTGCCTACTGTCTTCATCCTTAGAAAATAAAGTTTCAATTCAATTCAATTCAATTCTCTCTCTCTCTCTCTCTCTCTCTCTCTCTCTCTCTCTCTCTCTCTCTCTCTCTCTCTCTCTCTCTCTCTCTCTCTCTCTCTCTCTCTCTCTCTCTCTCTCTCTCAGAAGGACATACTTAAAAATATGAACAACTGTGAATGTAAGAAATGTGAGCTCCAAACAATACGTTAGACTTTGGGATGAAATCCTCATCTTATTAATAGAACAACAATTAATAAGATTGTATTGAGATTTCGTCAGAAGGCTACGTAACAAATGTGGACAGATCGACCGTGATGGTTAAATGGTGGTGTGAAAGTCGCTTAGGTCTTGCAGATCGCCAATGATAGTTCAAGTATGATGCCAGAATGGCTTGGTGCCCATAGATCGACCATGACAGTTCATGGTGGTGCCACAATATCTTGGCGCCTACAGGCGCCAAGCTATTCTGGCACCACCCTTGAACTATCATCTTGTTGTAGCTTGTAAGCAGCTAAGGTGTTAAGCCGTCATTGTGATAATAATGGACAGAATGTTATTGTTCCGGAGTTTCATGTCACAGTTTCGCCCACTTGATGTACAACAGTTTCAATCGAATCCTACAGCGCGACCGAGTTTCCGGCATTTTTTCAAGGGTCGTTTAACTGACTAATATAATTTGAGGGAGGTCGGTCGACTGTGATATATGATTCATTGCCCAGGCAAAACGACGGGCTTGTTATAAATAGCATGCCCGTTGAAACGGATACTGGTAAATAAAAGTGGAACAGCTTCAGTGCGACTGAACTGATCAGTAGTCAGGTCTAATTCAGGTCAAAGCACACAGTGGGCCTCCTTTGCAGTCCCATCTGTTAAAATGCCTTAGCCTTAGTCTGGCCCAATCATCCCCTAATTTTTCAATCAACTAAACAACACTGCCGCCCACTTGCTGCACATTTGCCATGCACAAAATCCCCCCCCCCCCCACCCCCCACCCCCCACCCCCTAAATAAGGACATCACCAGTCTCATTTCCTGGCTATCAACATAATTCTGTACCAACCCTACATCCAAGCGCAGCCAATACTGGTACACACCTCAAATCACCATCCGCTTGGCAACTCAAACTAGGCCAAAAAGAGTCCGCTGGTTAAGCCAAGGCTGGTATGAATCAAAGCACAAAACATGTTTCTTCTCATCTACCAAGAGATTGTAAGCAAATTCCAGCATACTACCTCTGTACAAAATGCCAAAGAAGGCAGAAGATTATTTAAAAAAAAAAAAAAAAAAAAAAAAAAAAAAAAAAAACACCGGTCCTTGCACTGCCTCACCTACCTCATTTGAATATGTAACGTGACCGATAGCTGTCTATAACCCGCCCGTTAGGGCCGTCCGTTAGCAGAGTCCGAAATAGCTCAGGCGGTTAAGCGTCGGAGCAGATCTTGGCTTGACTTCGTGGACGTTTCCTAAAGCCTGCGCGGTGGAGCTTTTTGGTGGAGTGCAGTGTGCGCAGTACTGGCCCCACCCTTTAAACCCTTGGTTCATCTGCCATGGCCTAGCAAGCTGGGACGATGGCATCGAGGTCCTCGGGTCGTAGGTTTTATATCAGACTGTCCTTGTCCTAGTCTCTGGCTCAAAAGCCTTCCCCGGAGACACGGGGGCTTTGATGTCAGGGGTTTCCTCCCTTAGCCTTTCCGCAGCCAAGCGGCCAGGCCTGCAAGGCAGCAGGCGACTCGTGGAGGGCGGGGTCGTCTATGTCCCGTGCAGATGTGAACATCTGCCCACTGCTCCACCGCGTCGGAGCAGGAGAGCGAAGGGAATCGCCGTGTCCTGGGTTCGAATCCCGTCCCGGCCCCGGGAGCTAGACTCACAATCCAGGGGGAAAAGACAGGCTTGTTCAATAGCATGTCCGTTGAAAGGTCCTGGTAAATCAAAGTGGCACAGTTGGAGTGCGCCTGAGTTGATCAGTGTTCAGGTCGTACGCCATAGGTAATAGATTTCCCTGTCCCCCATAACCCGCCCGTCAGGGCTATCCATTATCACTTCGGTGCCGTGGACGTTAAACCCGAACTAACCAACCAACCGTCCATTAGCACTCCGGTGCCGTGGCGTGGACGTTAAAACACAGAACTAACCAACCCCAACCAACATACTATGATAGTTCAACGATAGTGCCTTGACATTCGCTAAAGTGATCATCTGGAATATAATCCCGTGATTGAAAACAACGAATAAGATTGTGCGTGCTCAAAAGTTTGAAATGGTCCTCCTCAGAAAATGCAATGTCATAGCCATGCCCGCGGGCGTTGCCGTGATTGAACATCGCTGAACTGCAAGAGGTATAGGTCCTGATGAGCCCCGGCGAATGCGGGGGCTCATGAGGATCTATACCTCTTGCTGAAACCACTTTTGTTTCCATGTCCCTTTGATGTCAATAGCAAATCGATGGTGTTTGCACGTAACCTCGTAAGTGACATTATGGCGCCAAATCATATTTGAAGCGGTTGCCTCCTTTGAAGATTTTCCTCCCGTTTGCCGACAAATCCTCGAACCTGCAGCTCAACAGGAAATTTCATGTGAAATAAAGCAGGGATCACATATTGTGACCAGAATGTAAACGGTTTTTCGTTTTTCTCGAAAGCACAAAATTGTAAGTTGCGAGATTGCTTGGCAAAAGCATGAAAGTACTAACCAAACTCTTATAAAAAAAAAAACAAAAAAAAAAAAACGTCAATAACAACCGCAGTTGAAAATTCAATAGCATACTTCAACCTGTATGCCTTCCACCCTCTAGAAATGTAAAACTTGCCTATTAGCAGCAAGACGGGCATAAATTCGCATTAGAGCAACTGCCGCTGCAAAAGTAGCTCTGTCAGCACTTGGCACAGATTCTCACGAGCCCTTGTATTGGCAGGGGTCAATGACAATCGTTCGGCTTGCAGATGGCAGAACGGAAGACTGACTTTTACCCCTTCACTGCCAATCGGACGGAGACTGTACTTTGGAAATAGTGGTTAATTCAACGCCAATGGCCCCCCCCCCCCCCCCCCCCCTCCCCCCCCCCCCCACCCTGCCGTCAGGGGAACGTGGATACACGTGTGGTTTCCCAGCAAGAGGCAATTGCAAGGGGCTCGTGAAGATCTAATACATCTTGCAGTTGGGTGGTCTTCAGTTGGGTTTTTGCTTGTGAGTGTGTGTGAACGGATAAAAAAAAAAGAGAAAAATAATATGCAACATAATTGCTACAGAAGAAGGATTTTTTTTTTCTTTCCCGGCAGCTAATACAAATCACAACAAATCACTATCCAGCCTGAACATTTGACTCATTCACTCCAACGGCCGTATGTCCCAAATTTTGGAGGCGTCATCTAATGACTGTGCACCCGTTGAAGGAGATGGATCGACCATGATAATTCAAGGGCAGTGCCAGATTAGCTTGGCGCCGATAGGCGCCAAGCTAATCTGGCACTACCCTTGAATTATCATGGTCGACCCATCTCCTGCTGTAGTGCGTCAGGGCTGAATGGGTTAAGGAGATTTCTGTTCAAGTAAACCGAAGAAATGTGTGTTCAATCGACCTCCATGTTTGACCTTGTAGTGAAGTAGGACTCCGCGTCCATCGATATTAACCGTTTCTGTGTCAGATCCAACTGGCCCAGAGGATGTTCGCGTCTGATAAGACGCAACGATTCAAGATTCAAACACGTTATTGTCCACGGCCAAAGAAACTACAGAAATCTGGTTACGCGAGCGATCAACAACAACAACAGAAAGATATGAGCACTGCGTATGAGTTTTGGTCGCTCGTCCGGCGGTGAAATATCTAACCAGCCCCAACCAACAAACAAACAAAACGCAAACAAACAAACAAGAACAACAACAAAACGCGCTTCGGAATAACATGGGCAAAGAGGTTTACGTGTGTGACATTCACTCATTTGGTCATTTCCAAGATATGAAGGTGTATTACTTACTTACTTACTTACTTACTTACTTACTTACTTACTTACTTACGCCTGTCACCCCTGCCAGGGTATAGGCCGTCGAGGAGAGACCTCCAGCGACTCCTGTCCTGTGCTTCTCCTTCGATTTTACTCCAGGAGGTTCCCAGTCTCTTGATGTCTGCTTGGAGGTCTCGACGCCAGGTGTTTCTCGGCCTGCCTCTTTTCCTCTTTCCCTGGCGGTTCCATGACAATGCCTGCCTAGTGATACTGGAAGCTGGCTTTCTCAGACTGTGACCATCTTCTTCGTCCAATTTCATTCTCTGCTGGTATCTGCTTTGTTCTCTCCCAGAGTCTGACGTTGCTGATCTTCTCTGGCCAGTGGATTTTTAAGATTCTTCTAAGGCAACTGTTTATGAAGATCTGTACTCTGTTGACTGTGGTTTTTGTCAACCTCCAAGTCTCTGCTCCATATAGGAGAACTGCTTTTACGTTTGAGTTGAAAATCCGGACTTTGGTGTGTTGTGACAGCTGTCTGGAACTCCACACTTTTTTTCAGCTGGAGAAAGGCTGCTCTGGCTTTACCGATTCGTGCTCTGACATCTGCATCAGTGCCACCTTTTTTGTCGATGATGCTCCCGAGATAGGTGAAGGACTCCACCTCCTCCAACGGGGTACCAGCAAGCAAGAATGGTTCTTCCTTGGTTGCGTTCAGCCTCATTGTCTTTGTTTTCTGCTTGTGGATGGTGAGGCCCACTTGGGACGAGATGTCAGCAAGCCTCGTGGTCTTGTCCTGCATTTGTTGATGAGTGTGGGACAGTAAAGCCAAGTCGTCTGCAAAATCGAGGTCGTCAAGCTGTGTCCCAGTGTCCACTGTATTCCGCTTCTTCGAAGGTGTATTATGTGTGTGGTTTGCTGTTCATTCGACGTTTGGTTAAAGAGCTAATAAGGCACTACCTTTGAAAGATCACATTTGATACGTATCCCCTCCAATTGGCGCTGAAATCGTAAAAGGTCACGCGCCAAAAGCGGCGAGATGTGACAGTGACTGAGGGAACAAAAAAGCAGTGAACAACGACAAAGACGCAAGCTAACTCGTTAAAATTTCAATTGTATACTGACGAGCAAAAGAAATGCGACATCAGATCATCGGAAACACTGCAAGTGTTTCCGATGATTCCAATAATGTCGCATTTCTTTTGCTCGTCAGTGTACACTTAAAAAAATAAATTGAATTCCCTGCTTCTGAGCGAATGTCAACGACACACTACGCTGATCAAAAAAGGTTTGCGAGCAATTACTAATAACGCCTTGAAATACGATATTGTTGCGATAATTTCTAAGCCAGAGCCCATCCATCTGCAAGAGGCATAGACTCTCATGGGCTCCTGCTGTCGCAGGGGCTTATGAATATGAGAATCAATGTCTCTTGCTGGCAATAAGGAGGGCATGTTTCGGTACAGGCAGCTTGCCCGCGGCGGATCATAAAAAATGGATCATATTTCCGTACCGATTGCAAACGACAATTAGAAGAACAAGGTGCTGCTCTTTTTTTTCCCCGATTAACGACCCATTTCGTGGGTGGAGGTATGAACAATGTTCACACATTTCTGTCTCTTCCCTTCGCTGCTTTTCATCGATCTGCTACCAACACGATGAAGGAAAATCACACAAGCTTGTCCTCAGGGCTTTAACCCACTTAACTCATTCAGCCCGGCGCACGTATTTCCCAAATTTGGGAGGCGTCATCTAACGACTATGCACCTGTTGCACGAGATGGATCGACCATGATAACTCAAGGGCAGTGCCAGATTAGCCGACAGGCGCCAAGCTAATCTGGCAATACCCTTGCGTTATCGTGGTCGACTCATCTCCTGCTGTAGTGCGTCATGGCTGAATGGTTTAACCCCACGCCGCACTTCCCAAATTTTGGAGGTGTCTGTGTTACGTTTGTGGTTGTGTTATTCTTTTGAGAGCATGTGTGTGTTGATCGTAGGAAAGATCCGATATTCGTTTGAGTTATTTTGGATAAGAATTACGCACCTTTTTAGTAGGATTCATTTTCTTTTGCCTGGAGAATTGCGATCGATTTCAGTGTAGCTAAAATGTTGCATAATATTTTTGCTACTTTTTTTTAAAGTCCGACCTAGAACGTTCTCGAAAAGGCGCGATTATTCTAGTGACCTCAAATGTGACGTCAAAGTTGTTGGAAACATTTCGTAACATTTTATCGAAATCGCCTATATAGTAGTGGAAATCTGTAGTCGGATCTAGAGTGTTCAATTTTATGAATATTAATAAGTTTTGGTTACGTTTTCTTTTCTGATTGGTTGAGTTGTGTAAATTTGCTGGATTGTTCTGGAAATCTGTAATAGTATAAAAGACGGTGTTAGGAAATATGTGTGTACGTTGTATGAGCGACGCAGTGTGGCAAAAGTGTTGATGCATTGTAGAGGAGACAGTGTATCAGTGTTGTTGCATTTGTGGACGCATTGTGCTGAGAGTGCGTCGTGAGAATAAAATACTGTTGGAACTATTACTCCAGTATGGTCTACAACCTTGTGCCACGTGTGACGGGTTGCAGCTGAGTGAAGGTTTCTTTACAAGAACCCTACGTGCGTGCGTCTGGTGTGATTATATTGTATCATACTACGACAACGACTACCGCGTCACAGTCTGTCATCTAACAACTGAGTACCCTTTGCAGGAGATGGATGGACCATGATACTTCAAGGGTAGTGCCAGATTATCGCACATAATCGCAGTCACCGGATCTCATGGCCGCCAGAGCTTCCAGCTGTACTGCTTTCGCCCATCGCTCATTAATGTGCCTCTGTTTGTACAGCTTGGAGTGCGTCAACAGAGAAACAGATTATATGCGAATAAAAGCAACTGCAGAGAATAAAGTTCTGCGCGTGCTTCATTGTACCGTCGCCTGGCATCCGCCCCCTAGCTTGGCTTTTCCTGCTGAATGCAGTGCTTATTTTGATAAACGTCCCAATCCTGTGCAGATGCAGTTTCTAAAATAAACCGCACATTCTGCCTTATAGGTCACGTTCTTTGGACCTTTGCTTTCTCCGGCTCTCTGCCTGCCTTTAGCAAGTTTATTTGCTGCAGGGGTTATGTTGTATGTCGGTAGATGTGCTGCAACCTTTTGGTGTTGTTGTTTTTCTTGTTGTTTTTGCTTTTGTGAAGTAGTAAAGTAGTAGGCTTTTCTTGTCTGCATGTTGTTGTTTTTTTTTAATTATTAAAGTGCTTAACTCATTCGAGACGTGCCGCCTCCGGATACGCGGCTTAAGGCGCGTATCCGGAGGCGGCACGTCTCGAATAAATTAACACAACAATCTAACACGTTCAGGGCCATCTGATGCAGACTGTGTTTCTGCAGTATTCGTTGATTCAGCAGCACCGATTCGGTCCCAGGAAATTGGATTCAAAGTGGCGTCAGCAAGCGGTATAGATCCTCATGAGCCCCCGCAACTGCGGGGGCTCATGAAGAACTGTACCGCTTGCTGTTGTGTGGTGTTCAGACCTTCTCGGCACCGAACGGGTTAAATAAAAGTGTGTTGCACTTGACCTTTCTAAGCGTGCTTCTTTCTGTGCTGGGACCCGCCTCTCAAGACAAGGCATCTTGGAGTGATCTTCGTCTGGGTGCTGGCCTCCTGTCTCTGTAGGTGGCAGGCACCTCGTATGGAGCTTAAGATTGACAGCTCGGAGGCCCCTCTAACTGATCATGAGTTACAGACAAAACGTCGGGTCCAGCAAGAGACACAGATTCTCATGAGCCCCTGCGAACGCAGGGGCTCATGAGAATCTGTGCCTCTTGTAGAGGGAAGTTTCTGACTGCGGGACGTTGACACCTATGATATCCCACCTCGGGGCGACTGGTCTCTTCTTTCACTATTTAGCTCGACATTTTCACACATGCCCTTGAGGTCTTGGGTTTATTTTTCTTCGTTCTCTACGCACAAGAACCAATCGAAGGCGATAAGAAATATTGCGAGTCGCGACTTTCATTTTGGTCTGGGGAATGGCTGTGAGAACCACCTGCTGAGCTCCGCGACTGATGCTTCTCCCGCGAAGTGTGCACGGCACCCAGCAGATTATCACCGGCAGTCTTGATGAAATTAGAGTCATTTCCGTCTCAGAGTACCCATCCTCGCCAGAAAAATGCGAACACCACCCAACTGCAAGAGACAAAGAACCGCATGAGCCCCCGCAGATGCGGGGGCTCATGAGGTTCTTGGTCTCTTGCAGGGCCCATTATACCCATGGATCCTTGAATGGATGCGGTTATCTGGTTTTCAGATCCCTATGATTTCATGAAACTAATTTGCCTCCGCCGGCATTTAAGTGGTTAATGGGCCTTGATTCTGTGAGAGCTCACAATTACTGGTTGAAACAATTTGTTTGTTTGCTTGCTTGTTTCCTTGTGTTGGTTTTGTATAGCGTATGCAAGTAAGTGAAAGATGTTGGAGCCAGAGAGATGATTTTTGTGTGGATCCGTCAATAAGCCCGTATTAGTGCGGGTCCGCAAGCAACGAACGACTTTCAAGAAAGAACGAGAGCAAACCGGGCTCATGAGAATCTATGCCTTTTAGAGATGCTTGGGGTGTTGTCTCTGCTTTTGTTATTCTGTTCATCCTCCACGGTTCGCTCTTGTTCGTTCTTGGGAATCGTTCGTAGCAAACGAAACCTCGCTGTTATCTGCTCTGAAAGACGACGACAGGGCCACGACACTTGACATTTGTCCTACTGAAATGTCCTTTCAAATAGTGGGTTTCTCATCACTTGGGGTTTCTTTCCTCGACGTGTTTCTTCCTACTGCTAATCCCCGGACACACCACCATCAAGCTCCGTAAACCCTCTAGAGGCATGGAGTCTCGTGTGCCCTAACCCCGGCCAGAGCCTCAGTTGTTGTTTTTTTTATTTGGGCCCTGGAACTGAGGCTGCTGTACCTTGGCACGCGCTTGGTATACGGGCTACATGTCCCCTGGAATTGCCGGGACTATGAAAATCTTTAATTCTTGAAGATGAGCGGGTCTGACGAAAGGACTTTGAACGAAATTCTAGGCGCCCCGCATGAATAGCTGCGGAAGTGTAGGCAACGCTATACGACACTTCTGCATCTATTCATGCGGGGCGTCTTAAAGTACCATTACATATAAATCTGAAGACACATTTCAGCACCAATTGTGTTTGTTACGCCTTGACGACACGCCTGATGAACTTTAACAGCAGTTTGGACACGCAGCAAAAGCACACGCGTAATCGCATTTATTTACTCTGCCTTGCCGTTAGCGTGTCACAGTCAGTCTATTTTTACCTATTTCTCACACTGATAGCGTTGTATTTATAGAACGCAGTGGAGTCATTGTCAGGTTATTTGATATAGAGACGACGTGTGCTGAACTGGATTGTCCTGTCCATAACTAGACCTGCGTGTAGCATTTCGTAACCATCTGTTACAGAAGTATATCTTTGAACACTTACGGAGGTAGTGGGCCTTTAAATGAAATCATGATATGTACGAAAGGACTTACAAAGACACGCCCGGCGTTCAGTATAGGTTACAAACACACGCCCGGCGTTCAGTATAGGTTACAAACACACGCCCGGCGTTCAGTATAGGTTACAAACACACGCCCGGCGTTCAGTATAGGTTACAAACACACGCCCGGCGTTCAGTATAGGTTACAAAGACACGCCCGGCGTTCAGTATAGGTTACAAACACACGCCCGGCGTTCAGTATAGGTTACAAACACACGCCCGGCGTTCAGTATAGGTTACAAACACACGCCCGGCGTTCAGTATAGGTTACAAACACACGCCCGGCGTTCAGTATAGGTTACAAACACACGCCCGGCGTTCAGTATAGGTTACAAACACACGCCCGGCGTTCAGTATAGGTATTAACAACTGTAGGCGCTCGTAAGAATGTGCGCCCCATGGTGGCAGAGACCAGCGTCCGTATTTGCATCTGAGGCCATTATCTGGGTGCTAAATTAGCCTACATTGTGTCCAGACGCTCATATCCTGCTAGTTTTATCGCGTGACACCAGTGAGGCGGTATCTGTAAGCCTTCTTTGGTACACTTGATACACGAGATCGAAATTTGTACTGTCAGACCCACTGACCGATATGTGCAGATCACTGAGTCAGCCCGCCGCTTCCGTCTGCAATAGGCATAGATTCTCATGAGCCCCTGTTATCGCAGGGGCTCATGAGAATCTATGCCTCTTGCGGGCGATCTCTCATCATCTTCGCGCGCGCGCGCGCGCGCGCGCGTGTGTGTGTGTGTGTGTGTGTGTGTGTGTGTGTGTGTGTGTGTGTGTGTGTTTGCTTCTTGATACCTTTAACCAGAAATTATGCTTTGCTGCGGTGGAGCGCGTCACGTGTTCAAAGGGATGCCTCTTGGGTAATTTAATCGCTTGACAGCCGAGAAAAAAAGTGACCACGACTCAACTGCAAGAGGCAGTTGATTAGATTTTCCCTTAGCCTAATGCGATGTTAGCAAGAAGCATAGATCTTCATCGGCCGTGGCTGCCACGGCAGCCACGGCCGATGAAGACCTATGCTTCTTGTTCTTGAACATCGCATTAATCCATGTTCCTGGGACGGCTGAGTTCTTTTGCGTTTGATTTTGTACCGATCTCAGAAATACCATCTGCGTCCATAGGCAGTGAAAGGGGTCAATGAACAGTTATTAGAGTGCTCTATGTCTATGCTTCTCACACCGAGGAAGTGATCGGGATTTAAGCATGTGTCAGGGCCAGTGACCTATAGAAACTGTGTTTTTGGGGTGCCAGTCAACCCTTTTCTGTATTTTAATATTGAATGACCTTTATCGCCTAATGACTGTTGTACACGGACTAGCATCGAAGAGCTGATTCCTCGTAGGTCGCTGGAGATACTATACTGACGAGCAAAAGAAATGCGACATTTTTCGAAGTCATCGGAAACGTTTCCGATGGGAAACACTAAAGTGTTTCCGATGATTCGAAAAATGTCGCATTTCTTTTTTTCTTCAGAGTAGCAGTCACCACTCGAATCAGACCTGCCTTTGAGCTGCAGTGATCTGTCCACGTCACGTATTTGGCACTGGAAGTGCGAGAGCTAGTGCCCCACCTTCTTCATTTGAGTCAGACAGATGAATATATTACTTTTTTGCATCCAGCTAGTCGGTGCACTCACCCAGACAATTGTATGGCTTTTGTGGATTTTACTTGGAAATCACGCGTTCCTCCTGGCCTACAGTAATCTGTTTATATAAAGTATGATTGCTAGTCTGTTATTTTTGAACTGACGGCCGAGGGCTGTAAAGCCAAACATCACGAATCAGCACACACTTCAGTTTTCTGCGCAGTACAAAGTGTCGGTTGCTTAATTATATATAGAACCGAGTATGACATTTGCTGGAATTCTCGAATTTTATCCTTTCCTGCGTTTATGTGTGTCTAATGGATACATGCTGCGCGCGAGACTGCCTCTGACACGAACGGAGTTAAAATGCCCGTGTGGAGAGGGTTCGTGTACTTTCAAATATCAAAATGACATTATACAAATATACACGGAGTATTGAAATGTTGTAGTGAATTGATTAATTATATTTTACAAATGTTCATATCCGAATTCTAACGTGTTATGTTTCCTTCTGCTGTCCTCAAAACATCCCAGTACCTAGTGCACAAAGGCCATCGGGTCGATGTCGACCCGATGGCCTTTTGCGCATTGGGTATGCTGCACCCAAAAGAAAATCCAACGCGGTATTGGCTCAGGCCCGATCGTGTTAAACTGATGAAGAAACGATTTTTAACTCATTGTGCCCGAGTTACAAAATGCCCACATTTTGGAGTTATCCTCTGAGGACCACATTACATTTCAGGAGACAGATCGACCATGATAGTTCAAGGGTGGTGGCAGAATAGCTTGGCGCCTGTAGGCGCCAAGCTATTCTGCCACCACCCGCCTTGAACTATCATGGTCGAGCCATATCTTGCTGTGGTGTGTCGCGGGCAGAATGAGTTAAGGGGTTTGAATTTGAAACAAAAAGCGTAATTCAGAGAAAGCCGGAAACTTTACTTGCCCTGCCTCGAGCGGACGTTTTGCTTTTAGAAAACAACAGCCTTAGACTTAACGTTTTCGGTGCCCCCCCAAAAAAAATTGAACACCATCCAACTTGTGCAAGAGGCATAGATTATCATGAGCCCCCGCATTTGGGGGGCTCATGAGGATCTATACCTCTTGCTGAAGCCACTTTGTATCCATGTTCCTTTGACGGCTGACGCTGAATTAACGATTATTTCAAAAACCGCACTATCTGCGTCCGCTAGCATTGAAGGTGGTAACTTCTCTTCAGATCATGTAGATGCAAATAAAGTCTAGCTCTGCTAGCAAGACGCGTAGATTCTCATGAGCCCCTGCAGGGGCTAATGAGAATCTATGCCTCTTTCAGACGGATCGGGTTGATGGGGGACTTGACCAGTAAAAAGAGCTAATTCCTAGAATTGACGGTTGCCGGCTTAACATATCTTAGGTTGACGTGAATGGCGGCCATTACCATTCTATCCCGTGATTCATCACGGCCAGGGCCGACAAATCAGAAAGAAAGAAGACATAGGGGAGAGAACTGAACTGAGGTGGCGCTTTGTTGGCCTGTTTTTCTCCCAGCGCCATGTGCGAGAGGCGCCAATACCCTCCGGCATATGGCGCAAGAAATTTTTGTGTTAAAAAAAAAAAATCTTTGTCTGCGAACGACAAAAAAATTGATAGTGTAGGATGACGTTTTACGGTAAATGATCGCAAGAGATTTTCTTCACTTCAGTATTCACTCGTTAAATTCAATGTATTCAGTTTTTGTTTACGTACAGGGACCAACATGTTTAGGATAAGTGGTTCACATGCTCGAGCACGTGGCGTAGGAATTGGTATGCCTTTTTAGTAGGGTTGCGGGGAACGTCACTGTAATACCATCATCTGTTGTAAATAGTATTTTTTTCGGGCAGCGTTAGGAGAGACCCTGTATACTTGAAAGGTGCCAGGGAGAGGGCGTTCATTTGACTCAAGGGAGGCTTGGCATATTGACTCACTGTCGTTTGTGCGTTTTGTTCAGGACAGGCGTGACAAAGCACTGAGGGTCCTTTCCGGAGTGCCGCCTTTTTCTCGTCATCCGGTGCAGTCGTAGCCTTAAACTCATTGGCGGCCAGCCGCATCCGGATGCTCGGCATAAGCGAATGAGTTAACCCAGATTATGTTGCCGGTTTATCCCAGCAAAAGGCATAGATTTTCATGAGCCCCTGCGAATGCAGGGGCTCATGAAAATCTATACCTCTTGCAGATATTTGTTGGGTTTTTTCGGGATGAGCGATTTGGGAAAACGTTTTAAAGAGATGAAATCATCCCCACTCTGAACCCGCCACCCCTCCGGCTCCCACTCCCGACCCCTCGCTTCTGTCTCGTTGGCTTCCACCCCTCCATTCGCTTATCTCTTTTTTACGCCTCATGTTTCCAGCTGTTTTGTTGAGTGGTCTGGGCTTTCGGGAGTTTGGATTGTAACATGCAGCTTGACCGATCTTGTCCTCGGTTGACCTCTTTGTGCAGTGAACGTTTTTTTCTTTCTTCTAACAATTGAATGGCTCTGTCTAGCCCCATTTTTATGGGTCTAGGTTTAATTCAGGATGCAAAAAATAAAAAAAAATAAATATCTAAATAAAATTAAACAAAAAGTATTGTCGCAAAGGGATATATTTTTTTCACATGCGGAGGAATGAAGGCAGTAAACAAAAATTATATTACAAATGGTGGTTATGATTGTGTGGACAATAATTATTTGAGATCAGCTCCAAATTTTGTTATTTCGTCGGTGTAACTGGACAACTCCGTATCTGATAATATACAAATATGTCATATACGAGGTTGGAGAGTTAAGCCACAGGTTTGGTTGATGCGGTTTATCTTTCCATGTATCCTTCACTTGAAACTACCATTTATTTTAATACTTTTTGTAAATTGCGTTTTTGTAATCAGTTCCCAGTGTTGGCCGACGTCGGCCAAATGGCCTTTTCGCACTGGGAAAGGACTCATCGCTTTGAAAAGACGAGCTCAAAACAGTGTTGTTTTCGGACAATGCATTGCTTATCGTTGCTTTTTTAAAAAAAAAAATTATTTATTTTTTGGTGTGTGTGTGTGTGTGGGGGGGGGGGGGTATGATTCAGTAAGCTGTTTTGTGCTTGTCGTTTCAAAGCGTGTGGCGTTCTGTCGTTAACGTTCAACATTTTTTTTTTTTTATTTTTTTTACGCGCTTTACAGTTTTGGTTGGATCTTGACATCTATAAGCCTTTTGTACAGACAATCATTGCCGCTAGGGTTTCATGTGAAAGGAATTTTTTTTTTACGCGCTTTACAGTTTTGGTTGGATCTTGACATCTATAAGCCTTTTGTACAGACAATCATTGCCGCTAGGGTTTCATGTGAAAGGAATTTTTTTTTTTTTTTTTTTTTTTTTAATGACTGAACAAAATTAGACCTAAAACTCAAAGACGTTTCTCCGCTTGCCTTTTTCAGAGCAACGACAGAGCGATACATTCCACGATGACGTCACAGACAGCATTGCGTCATCCTCGCGCACAGCCACTCCTGACGTCACGGCGGCCGCCCTGGGGTCTCGGGATGGGTGTGGCCCCCTCCACCACGGCAGCACCGGCACCATCAGTGGCAGCTCCAGCGGCAGCAGCCTCAGTCTCCACAGCAACAACAACCATCACCATAGCTATCATGTCAGTGCAGTCGTAACTTGTCGTCTCTTGTTACATCAATTAGCCCCACCCCACCGGGTCTGCCCTGGGGGACTTGGGTGGGGTTAACTACTTTTTTGTTTCCAGGGTCACCCTGGTCAGCCCCACAGGGTGGTTTTGCCCCTCTATTCTGGGGCATGTGTTTATGTCTACCCTTGGTCCATTCACCTGTATTTTCCTTTTTTAAACTCTCCCTACTGTCTGCGCTGCCTGTAGCGCTTGATATTGGATGTGTGTTGCTAAATGTCTTAGGTTTATTTAGCGTATTAGATCGGCTGGCGACTTACATTCAATATTCTGTTTAGTTTTTTTTTTTTTTTTTTTTTTTTTTTCACAAGCAGTGCAGGCACGTCCTGAGAAAGTCTTGTTGCTGTCGGGACGTTAAGCAATGTAACAACCAACCAACCAACTATTTAGCCCCACGTCCGCATTTCACAAATTTTTGGGGAGATGTTACCAGTTACAGGTAATGGGTCGACCATGATAATTCAAGGGTAGTGCCAGATTAGCTTGGCGCCTACGGGCGCCAAGCTAATCTGGCACTACCCTTGAATTATCATGGTCAATACATCTCCTGCTGTAGGGCTTTGGGGCCGGCCTAAATGGGTTAATTATGTATGTTGAAATGTGCGGCTCCAATTTTCACAGCACTAGCATCAACGACCATTGCCGTAATGTCGGTACATAATAGGCCAGCTCGACATTTAATAATTTTGTTTCTAATGTTTGACCGATAGGGGCCTGACGAGTGGTGCTTTGACTAAATGCAGATGCGCTGCGCCACCGGGTGCGCGCCACCGCGTCCTCTAGCTCAATTCAGAATACAAGAAAGGAAACGAAAGGCACGCAAAGCGGCGAAGCACTGTGATTCCAGAGCAGTTTTCAACCCTCGAAGCAACCATCCGCCTAAAACCTCAAACTGAACAAACTCGGTAGATATTTTGCCACAAATCTGTACCAACCTTGTACTTGTCCGCCGATCAAAACTGATAGTTTAGTATCAAGGCATTTTGCACAGTCAAGCATAATTGTAGCAGACAACCATGTGCTGGGTTTTAGATGTGGTCGGAAATACGCCTCATGCTCATTTTTCATTGGTTTATATAACTTAGCATATCCAATGAAATTAAAACAAAAGTGCATCTTACCGTCGACATGAACGTGCACGCAGCAATCGCTTTGAGTACGTATTACCCCAGCCCGAAAAGCTCTACTTTAATGGAGTCTGGTTTAAACACTGCTCAGATGTCAATATCTTTTCGAGTATTTCGCTTCGACTTTAGAGTAAACACGGCAGAAACTAATTAATGCCAGCACAGCAGTGCAGAGTGACCTCTTTCACGGCACTCTACATTGAACTCTAGATGTTGAGAAATAGGTCCGGGATACTTTCGGCTACACTGAGCGAGAATTTCGCGCGTGCCTTTCGTTTCGCCCCCATTTATTCTGAATTGAGCTAGAGGACGCGGTGGCACGCGCCCGGGGGCGCGCGCCCGGTGGCGTAGCGGATTTGCATTTAATGAAAGCACCACTCGTCATGCCCCTATGGTTTGACCCTGTGGCTGTCTGTGGCGTTTTTTGTTGGGGTGATTCCTTCAGCAAAAATGGTATGCACAGCCAAAGCGGTAAGAAAATCAAAGACAACTTTTAACAGTTCCTTTATGTATCAAACCTTTACACACACCCCCCCCCCCCCCGCCTTTTTTTTTTCGTGATGGCATTCATATGATTCATAAGTTACTCACGAGTGTTTTCTATCTATCTATCTATCTATCTATCTATCTATCTATCTATCTATCTATCTATCTATCTATCTATCTATCTATCTATCTATCTATCTATCTATCTATCTATCTATCTATCTATCTACCCACCCATCCAGCCGCCCACCCACCCATCCATCCATTCATCCATCCATTATCTGAAATAAATTCTGCCATCATATCTTTTATCTTTGTTTCTTTGATGTGTACTGGTCTGTAACTTTTGATCTTATGGCTCGAAGCCAAAATCACAGATCATCGTAAACATTACTAAGGTTTTTACACCTGTTTAAAACTATGATTTGCAGTGGAAATTTTTAGGGTATATTTTCGATACGTTTCACATCCACACGATTTTGTCTTGGCATGCAGGCACACAGTGTGAGCTATGCCAGCAGCAGCAGCGGCAGCAGTCCCCACCCCCAGGGCCCAGCTCCCCACCACTACCCCGCGGGGCTGGAGGAGACGTGTGCCAGCTTCCACAAGTACAAACACTCCATTCTTCACCGCTACCTCAGCGACGCTCACCAACAGGTAAGCCACAGACAACCCGTTCCTTTTTCTGCGGGAGCTCTCTCCCCAGACAGTCCTCTCACACGGGGAGCACGCCACAAGTGCGCTTCTATTCAGATGAGATGCGTAGCATCTCATTTGAATAGAAGTGTACTTGTGGCGTGCTCCCCGTGTACTTACAAACACTCATTCCTTCTGTGCTACCTCAAGGCGACGCTCATCCACAAAGAAGTCACAGGCCCAATGCGCAAAAGGCCATCGGGAGGACGTCGGCCGGCTGGTCTTTGTTCACTGGGAGACAAGACTTCCTCCACGCGTATTAACTCATTCAGCCCAACGCACGTATTTCCCAAACTGTGCATCTGTTGCAGGAGATGGATCGACCATGATAATTTAAGGGTAGTGCCAGATTAGCTTGGCGCCGACAGGCGCCAAGCTAATCTGGCACTACCATTGAATTATCATGGTCGAACCATCTCCTGCTGAAGTGCGTCAGTGCTGAATGGGTTAACAAGTGAGTACCCGATGCGCAAAAGGCCATCGGGCCGATATCGACCCAATGACTTTTTCCGCACTGGGATTTAAAAGACAAGACGAGATCGCTGACACCTGCCATCAATATTTAAAAACAAAATAAACATTTTCGAGCATCGTTTCCTCAGCCAAGCTCTTAAAAAGATAAGACAAGAACTAGACCAGACATCCCCCATAAGTACGGGCACGTATCCAGCATGGTTCCTTCAACCATCCTTTCAGTAACAGACATGACCAGGACAGTCATTTCAGCCAATGTGGCTTACCGCAGCGACGTCGAGTTAGACAATCAGTGCTTGATTTACTTAGTTTCTTGTTCAGTATTACGTGGACGGCATTAATCACTGAAAAACTGTCCACATTTTTAATCTTAGTCCGTTAGCTGTCTGTAGCGCTTCTTGTCGACAAAAGCGCTGCTGACGGCTAAAAGGTTAATTCTAATCTTGGCCTCCAGTTTGTCTGTTTTCAGGTTGAAAGTGCTGTGCTTTAATAACTGTTTGCTTTGCAAAGGAGAACTGTTTTTCCGTGTTATTGTTTCTGTCGCCAGCTTGTCTGCTGGGGGTTGAAGGACACGGGATTTTCAGTTGTGTGCTCTTATGTGATTTTGAGGCGTACGGCTCGAGGTTGTAAGAACCAAAATCCCAGACCGGCGCACATTTGTAGGAAGAAAAGATTAGACTTTATGCAAACACCTTCACTTTTAAGAAGACTGCTCGCTTTTTAAACTCATTCTACCCCAACACCTAAATCCTTAAATTTTGCCGTTGTCCTCTGAAGACTGCATTGCAGTGCAGGACACAGATCGACCATGATAGTTCAACGATGATGCCAGAATAGCTTGGGGCCCATAGGCGCCAAGCTATTCTGGCATCTCCCTTGAACTGTCATGGTCGATCCTTATCTTGCTGTGGTGTGTCTGGGGTAGAACGAGATAATCAAAAGTATTCTTGCAACAAAAAATTCTAACAGTTGTTACGGTTCTACGCCACATACGTAAAACCTATTTAGCACCGACACACTACAGCAAGAGATGAATCGACCATGATAATTCAAGGGTAGTGCCAGATTAGCTTGGCGCCATTAGGCGCCAAGCTAATCTGGCACTACCCTTGAATTATCATGGTCCATACATCTCCTGCAACTGGTATATGGTCGTTAGGCGGCACCTCCAAAATTTGGAGGCTGTGGGGTTAAACGGGTCCAACAATCACCTTCAGTTTCAACCGACCAAAATGTTCGTTTAACATTTTACAAATCACGTCCCTCCCAGAACGCAAAGGCCATCGGACCGAAGCAGCGCACGAATGCGCAGGGCCATGCGCCGACTCCCCCCCCCCCCACGCCCCCATCTGCCCCCTCCTCTCCCCCCCCCTCGAGAGTCTTTTGCATCTGGGGTTTGCGTCAGGCATACTTTCAGTATCTTCAATTGTTCTGCTTGTTGGCCAGAACGTATTTTTGGAAATGAAATATTCGATTGTAAACGCATCAGTAATTCGCCACGACAGCTAAATGTGCCTTTAACTCATTCGTGACGTACCGTATTCGGATACGCGGCATAAAGCCGCGTATCCGAATGCGGCACGTCTCGAATGTGTTAATATTTTCCCAAGGATGACAGTCGTCAGGCAACGTTTCTGTTTGTTACAGGCGCTAATTCTCGACGAAGATTCGGTGGCCAAGTCACGTGATCGGCATCACTCGTCCTCCACAGGGTCACGTGACTTCGAGGAGCTGTCTACGTCATCAGTGTCGTCACCCGCGCACGACACGCATCACGATCATCTGGACGGTATGTTAATTAGATATGCACCCTCAGGCGTTAAAACACGCTTAGAAAGGTCAATTACAGCACAATGTGTTTAATTTTAAAAGGGCTTTAACCATTCAAAATGTACATACAAACAAGTTCACAATGCTCCACTGGTCTTTTTTTTAGAACTTTTGAACATTGAGCGTCTGTGTTCAGATAATCGGCATATCATCATTTGTATTTCCGTTGTAGAGTTCTGGCTGTATTCTTAGAAACATTAACACAACGCTGATTGGAGTATGTCAAGTTTACATCGTTTACATCGAGTTATCATTGGCAATCTTAACTCCTTCACCTCCCAGTGGCAACAGACTGTCTGTCCTAAATCACTAGAAATTCAACGCCACGACGCCGAATTTATTCAAAGAGCATCAGTCGGGTAAGCAAAAGGCATAGCTCCTCATGAGCCCCCGCAATCGCGGGGGCTCATTAGGATCTATGCCTCTTGCTAGCATGTGTGTGTTGCTTGCTGTGCTCCAGCAGTAAACGGGTTAGCGAGCTAAATCCAGCTAACAAGCTCGGTAGCTTTTGGATGTCTTCCAATCCATTAAAACACACTTCGGGTTTTACAACGTGTACATGACAGGCATCACGTATGCATGCACTGGAGTGCGCTTTACCTGAGTGAAACGCCCAGTGAGCAAGAAAACCTTTTGGTCCGACGTCGGCCGCTGTTGGCTCGCGCACGCGGAATAACGACGGCGAACGGCAGCCCGATGGCATTTGTTAGAGAGTACGTGTGTGTGAGATAGAGAGAGAGAGAGAGAGAGAGAGAGATGAGACGATAATAATGACGGCGAACGCTAGCCCGATGACATTTGTTAGAGAGTACGTGAGAGAGAGAGAGAGAGAGAGAGAGAGAGAGAGAGAGAGAGAGAGAGAGAGAGAGAGAGAGAGAGAGAGAGAGAGAGAGAGATGAGACGTCAAAGCTGGTGAGAGCGGGTATGAACTTATCGAGCTGAATAAACCTTTTTCTTTTTTCTTTTTTTTTTTTTTTTTTTTTTTTTTTTGGATGAATATTCATGCTGACAGAGCCTTTATTACAATGTGTCCTTGGCAAGAACAAAATAATATAAAATAACATTAACGAGAAGCAGTTAGAAAATGTAGGTTGCAAGACGAGACAGACAGACAGGCAGACAGACAGACAAAGCAGTTAAAGTGTAGTTTGATATTTGCTTGGAATGCAAACTAACCCCCCCCCCCCCCCCCCCCCCGCCAGCGACACGAGAAAATAAAAGAAAGAAAAGAAATACTTTCGAATAGTTTATTGACCTTAAACTGCTTTGCATCGGTTTTCACAGCAATAGCAAGTTTATCTCAGGGAAATTAAAAGCTCATTTAAATGTCTAGACTCTGGAAATCTATGCACATAGAGGAGTAAACAGGCGTGATCGATTATGCGAGTATCTGATTCAATGCCTGTGCCTAAGGGAGACGGCTTTAACTGTTCATGCACTTTTGTTTGCAATTTTCCGCTGTCTGAAATTACCGTGTGCCCTATGAAATAGCCCTTTGTAAGCTTTCTTTATTTAGTTGAATTCAATCTTCTGCGCAATAGGTCATGCCTTGCGTCATGTGATATGGCGTAACGTGTTAGTTGCCAATCATCCCGTACCGCTCGACGCAGTGGAATGCATGTCAGGCTACAGGTCTAGGAACCCTACACGAATTAAGAGTCCTGACCGCGGGTCTTCTGTCCAGGAATCCTCCGGAGCCCGTGTCAGGGGACTTTTTTTCGTGTAGGATTCCTGGACATTTAGTCAGTCCCAGATCGACCCACGCTGCTATGCACTACCGCGGTAGACAACCAACGTGATACTGACTTTGAAAACCGATCAATGTTGGGGGATTTTTTTTTCGTGTGTGGTTTCTTTACAAATTTCCTATAGACGATTTTCTGTGAGGGAACTTTGTTTCGTGTGCGATTCCTCGACCTGAGGTAACCGATGGGAACCCCGTCAAAGACAGCAGGTTGCGTCCCTTTGTAGTAAGGAAACAAAATAGGTTGCGCCCCTTTGTGACCGCTGTCAGGAAATTGACTTCCCATAGGATTCTTCGACCTGTAGTCAGACTGAGTCCCACGATGCAAACGCTTTCAGCTGCAAGATTCACTAATTGCAATCTGCATGAAGACTTTGCAGGCTGCATCTGCGTATGATGACAAACGATGCACCACACGTATGTCTTTGCCTAGGAACGCATGGCGACTGGGATACAGAGCTTTCGACAGACCACACGGCAGTTTTCGGTTGTTCGTGTTTTAAAAGCCCTGCTAGTCGATCTGTCTTGCCTGTCGCCGTGACGGTTATTCATGACTCGAGTAAGCGACAGGTAGCTACATTGCTGTCAGCGTCAACTGCGGGCGCCAAGCAAATCAGACACTGCCCTTGATCAGTTATGGGTATTTAATTTCCAGCGCCTTGAACGAGGTGCTAATTGTTATTTTAAACGTGTCTTCTGACGCCATGGGCATTTCATCTCCCGCCACCTGTGCGGGGCATTGCTTCACAACTGAGGGCCTTAACAATAATGCGACAGGCAAACCAAGCACTACCTTTAGGTTTTCACTGTCGAGCTGTCTCAGTCCTACGACTTGTCCGTCAATGATACTAAGAAAATGATTGTGAAACGGGGCCACTTGATCTGACTTCAGGAGGGAAAGAAAGGGTTAGACCTGTGTGCAGCGGACACGAAAGATCATGACAAGTTAATTTTGGGTTGTCGCATGTAAGGTGTCCGTGTGTGACATGTTACGATGACAAGGACGCCAGTGATCCATTGGGGAGTGAGGTGTGTGTGTGTGTGTGTGTGTGTGTGTGTGTGTGTGTGTGTGTGTGTGTGTGTGTGTGTGGGGGGGGGGGGGGAGGAGAGGATGGGAAGAGAAAGAGAGAGAGAGAGAGATGATGATGAATTAATGAAACTTTATTGCAACGGTTGAGGCATTGACATCGTCGTCGACACAGCATTTTTCAAACCTGCCGTTGCTAACAATCAAAGATTATCAACAAACAAGAAGATACGCTTAGAATATCTATTCATGTACAGAAATATATATGTAGCACTTTAACTCATTCGCTGCTAGCCGCATCCGGATGCGGCTGGCCGCGAATTAGTTAATCTTGTAACGTTTGCAACACTGTTCGTATAAACAGACACAATCATAGACACACTACATCCACACACACACACACACACACACACACACACACACACACACACACACACACACACACACACACACACACACATATATATATATATATGAACACACGACCGCAAGCACGTACGCACGCACGCACACTTGCACACATGCACGTACACCACACACGGAGAGAGAAGGAGAGAGTAAAAGAAAGGGACGGGATGGGGGGGGGGGAGGGGGGGAGGAGAGAGAGTAGAGGGTTAGTGGGGTGTGGGGGACGTGCTTGTGTGTGTGTGTGTGTGTGTGCATGCCTGCATGTGTGTGTGTGTGTGCATGTGTGTGTGTGTGTGTGTGTGTGTGTGTGTGTGTGTTGTATTGGAGTTAACGTCCCGATACGGACAAAGCACATATGATTATGCAGTTAGTAACTAGACGAATCCCCGTACATTACAAAATAACTACACAGGCAGACATGTTGTACCCCTTTAACGACAAACCCATAATATAGCGCTTGGATACAAATGCTGTTTTGAATATTGTAACCTTGTTGACCATCTTCAAAAAGTCATTCGCTATCGTCACCTGACACTACTGCCTCATATTTTCTATTTTATAGAGCATGCAGCTGATAACATTTTTAGATAACACCACGTCGGCGTAACTGCTTGGGGCAATGGCACTGGGGTTATTTGTTTTTAGCGGAGACCGTGAAAGACTTGTACCTTATGTTAAGATGGCCAAATATGGCTCGCTTGTCTACTTTAAAAGACGTTTACGGCGTATTAAGTTGATGAAGCATGCATCTTTTAGGGTTCGTCATATTGTAATCCCTTGACTGTCGGTAGCGCTTTTTGTCGACGTGATTCCTATAGGAATCACGTCGACAAAAGGCGCCATCGACAGCCAATTGGTTTAACGTTACTCAGTGCTCAGTAACGTCTATTTCCGCGTGCCCAAGCCCATTCGGACACATCAAGGTCATTCTTTGGTGGCTTAATATTTTTTGAGGTCTCATTTTAAAAGCCTAACCCACCCCTTAGTCCCCACCCCACCACCACCACCCCAGTTTGAGTCGCAGGGCAAATTTATAGAGATTTTAACTCATTCAGCCCTGACACACCACAGCAAGATATGGCTCGGCCATGATAGTTCAAGAGTGGTGCCAGAATAGCTTGGCGCCTATAGGCGCCAAGCTATTCTGGCAACCACCCTTGAATTATCATGGTCGATCTGTCTCCTGAAATTGTAAGGCAGTCCTCAGCGGACAACTCCAAAGTGTGAGCATTTCGTACCTGGGGCGCAGTGAGTTAAGTAGGATGGTGAATCCACATTTTTTGTTGGCAGATCAAAGGAAGAGTCGCACTGCCCTGTCCTTGTAATATGTGTCCTCTGTCGTGAATGATATTTAATGGGCATATCATGATCTGTGTAGGTCATAACAGAGGAAAACAAACGAATGTGCGATCGTGTCGTGTGGCACAGATCTGAAAGACTTGTTTTAGATACTTGTCTCTGTTTGGCTTGCGGTGAACATTCCGCGGCAAAGGGTTTTCTTTCACGGATAGATTTATGGAGTGGACGACTAGTGTTACAGACGAAGACCTAAATTATTCTCAGCAGGCGATTTAAACGGGACTGATATATTCCTGCAAGAGGCACGGATTCTCATGAGCCTCTGCGGCCGCAGGGGCTCATGAGAATCTTTGCCTCTTGGAGATGGAACGGATTTTGGTGAGCGGGCGGTTACCGCAGATTTCAAGTTTGGTATGCGATGTCACGAAAGGTTATCTGTTAGTGCACCGTGAATTGCGTATTTCAGTGCAGTCCACTTTGGACACATCATAATGATTTATGACTTTTTTCCCATCCGCAAAATGACGTCAACCCTGGGCCTCTCTACTTTGACGGCATGTTCTGATGCAAATGAACCGTGTCAGCCAAGGAGATGCGTAGGTTCTCCTGCCGCAGTGGCCAATGAAAATCTATGCATTGAACAGACCCACGGAAATACTGAAATATGCTGGACTGGACTCTGTTGCAACTCTTCACAATTTAGCGCGAGTTTGTGCAAATACGCCTGTCCAAAGTTTATTGGAAACATGCTCCTTCAGTAACTTTATTGCTCCTCTTCAACGCCCTCAAGAGGTATAAACCATCCTATGCTCCCACAAACTGCTCAGGCTGAAGAGGTTATGTGTCACTGGCTGGCCCACTGACCCGCGTGTGTGCTTTTCTGCTAGATATGGTTTTTGCATGGGCCTTCAATTGGCGACGGGACATGTAGATGGTTTCTACGTCCTGGCAGTCCAAAGTTCCTCTTGGCCTAGGGGTGTGCGTGTGTGTGTGTGTGTGTGTGTGTGTGTGTGTGTGTGTGTGTGTGTGTGTGTGTGTGTGTGTGTGTGTGTGTGTGTGTGTGCAGTGTTTTTAACAGTTTTACATGATATTAACTAATGGGTTATCTGCCAATGGTGGCAGGTTGAGTTTCTGGTTGGTTGGTTAGTTCGGGGTTTAACGTCCACGGCACCGGAATGATAATGGACGGCCGCAACGGGCGGGTCGTAGGGCGACAGTATGCATGGCCGATGCAGTACGACCTGAACACTGCTCCATTCGGTCGCTTTGCAACTGTGCCACTTTGATTTAACTGCGCCACTTTGATTTAGGTTGAGTTTCTGAAATCTTTGATAATTTAAAGCAGAGATCCCCAGCCGTCCAGGAAAATGGCTCCAAAGTGGTGTCAGCAAGAGGCATAGATCCTCATGAGCCCCCGCGACTGCGGGGGCTCATGAGGATCTATGTCTCTTGACTTTGGATTGGGTTCAATTTTTTTCTCGGCAGTGAAGGGGTTACTAGATTTGACCTCCTTCTTTTGCCTGGACTTTGCTCCATATAGAGTCATGGGCTCGTGAACTAATCTAGGCCCACTAAAGCCACGGATCTCTGTGACCAGTTTTATAGGCGTGGAGTGTGCGCTGAGTACCCATGGACATGATCGCGGCTTTGTTTCAGAGCCCATTTGCCCCCCCCCCCCCCCCCCCCCCCCGGTAATTAGCCGTAAATTAAATGCCTCGCCCTGCTGATGTCCCTTGCCTGACGAAGACTGGGCACTGACCCCTCACCTTCTCCTCCCTCCACCACCACAACCATCCACACCACCACCTCTACCTCTTCGACAAAAAAAAAAAAAAAAAAAAAAAAGAGGAAAATAAAAGGGCCAAGAAGTACATACTTATCGTTCCGACATCCTGCAGCCTGCAAGGGCTCCTGAAGTTCTATCCCAATGCGCAAAACGCCATCGGGCCGAGGTCGGCCGCCGTTGGCCCGCGCACGGCCGATGGCCTTTGCGCACTGGGATGCTTCTTACACATGTACGGCATTGGCTGTTGTAAAGAATACATACACCGTACATTACAACAACAAAACTTGATCTGCTGCGGGGCTTAAACACAAAATAACGTAATCCGTCTTAGAAGCTGAAATGTCGGTAGATGGTTCTGACGTGACCACCAGCAGCCAGAGGTATAGATTGTCATGAGACCCTGCAGATGCGTGGGGTAATGGCTATCTGTGCCTCTTTCAGCAGCAACGAAGGTTTCCCTGAAGAACTGCTTCATGCTGATGTGATCGCGGGGCTTTGTCTCAGTATCCATCTTGTCCGCTAATGTCTTCGTGCCGGCCACGGGATTGGCGCCATCACAACCAATCAACACACGCCACGCGCGTGACTGGCTTCCGGTCAACTGGATTAGGAATGACTTTGGTCTCTCAGAGTCCACAACTTCCGGCGAAAACTATTCACCTGCAAGAAGCACAGATTCCCATGAGCCACCCATCTGCACAAGAGGCTTACATCGTCATGAGCCCCGGCGAATGTAGATGAAAATCTATGACTCTTGCCGCCAGTGTTATATTTTGCTTCCCTGCTCTTTAAAAAGACACCGAGTTCGGTCGCCGTTGGCCCGCGCACAGCTGTGCGCGGGCCGACGTGGGGCCCGATGGCCTTTTGGGCAGTGGTATCAGTTTCGTATCAGCCATGAAAACCTATAGGTTTTCGAGAACAAAATATCCACACCAAAAAACGGCGACTGTCGTACAAAGTTAGATGCAAAGACAATTCCTGCAAATAAAGGAAAACGATTGAAAATACCACTTATAACACAACCATGTTGTAATTTCCATTTCTAAGCGTGTTTCTCTCTTTGTTGGGGATTTCTGTGCCCTTTCTGGAGAGCCAGTTTTATACCCTTGTCTCTCAGACGAAAGGGGCCGGTGGTATCAATTCAGTGTCAATGTATCCTGACAAGTATTTTACGTTGGGTATTTCTTGACAAGTAAAGTAAATGCGACATCATTCGAGGCATCGGAAACACTGCTGTGTTATATAACTGTCAGCATACCCCCCTCCCCCCCCCCCCCATTCACGTGAACTATACTGCTACAACAATCGAGTCATCGGAACACTACAGGGGGGGGGGGGGGGGGGTGGTGCTGATAGTTACATTTCCCTGGATGGGGGGGAGGGGGGGGGGGGTAAGAAAGACACCAAGTCACTGACACCTTCCATGTTTTATGAAACCACTCGAGTACTTTCTGGCACTGAGGGTGCTTTGTTCTTTGGTTAATTGGATTCAAAGTGTAAAGTACATCGATTTTCGCCGTTTTCGTAATGACAGTAAAGACAGTTGAGCGTCTTTTTCCATCGCGACAGCAGCGGCAAAATTGAATCGGCAACCTCAGTGAAGTTCACAGCAGCCGCCACCGCTATCATGTTAATGAAAAAAAGAAGAAAAAAAAAACTTTGCAGAACGTTGTAAGAAAAATTAAAATAAAGTACATAAGTTTCAATTTGACTTTTTTTTTCTCTCCCCAAAATATGCTGCAGTGGCCGGATCTCTTTTAGCCGGGAGGGTACGATAGTACTTTAAGAGCCATGTTGGCGCCAAGTTTTCGTTTTTTTTTTTTTTTCACTGCCCGTTCACTACCGTGATTGCACACTGGTTGTCTCCCTCGATTCGCTACCGCTGAACAGCGGTAGCGAATCGAGGGAGGCAACCAGTGTGTCATGGTCGATCAGTGCATGTCTTGATTGAAAGGATTAATTTTGGTCTGGGTGGGGGATAGCATGGTGCGATCACTGACACTACTTTCACATCTGTCTCTTGTCCCTGGTGTGAGCTCGTCCCTAGCCATCACAGCGCAGTCAATGATAAACGAGATTAATGTGCCTCGCTCCTAACTGCCGTGCTTTTAGAAGCAGGTGCTCACTGATCGGTTTTCCATCAGCAAGAAACATACATTCTCATGGGGATGGGATTCTCAGGATGAGCAGCTGTCGGTTGTGCTTTTTCGTCGGAATCACCTTGACGATTAGTGTTTCCGACATGCAAAGGGTTACAAGAAAATTTGAGCCGATTTGGCCCAGGCGACTATACTGAACATGTCTCTCAGATCACAGTGCAGGGGACGCCATGCCGTGCGCGGGCCAACGGCAGCCGATTTGGCCCGATGGCCTTTTGCGCATTGGGATTGTGCCCACACAGTCACAGATTGTGTCTGTCAACAAAATTCCTTCCATCTGCTGTAGCTCTTTCACTGGCATGAGCTCACGAGAATCTATGCATGTTTCTGTTTAACGCATTCGAGAGATGTCAGTTCTGCGTTCGGATAGGCGGCCAAATGCAACACGTCTCAAATGAGTTAAACATCGTCTCGAGTAATTTACTTAGGGACTGTTAGACTGTTACTTAGACGGCCCCACCACACTCCTTATTTCTGCAAAAGACAGATTATCATGCGCCGCTGCAGCCTCAGGGGCGTATGGAAATATACTATTTTTTATATGCCTCTCGGGGTTGGTCCCATTCACTCTTATATCTCTGCTCGCAAGGAGGTAATGATCAAGGTTTAAGCATGGGGCTTTGATTTGGGAATTAATATGTAGCCGAACTGATCCGTCTCTCTAGAGGATCACTCTAAAACCCAATGTCTCTGTCACGTTGGTCGTAGTTCTGTCCACGGATCTCGCCTGAAAAAGGTCGACAGGCAGACACACGTTGTTTTTTTTTTAACCCTCTGGCTGTCGGTAGCGCTTTTCTGCTGCCGGCAGTCAAAGGGTTGATGATAGAAGAGAGAGTTGCTGTCTTGTCTATCTATCTGGTCATCCTGGACATAGTACAGAAGGAGCATTGATAGACCTTGAGAGTTCAAGGGCAATTCCAACTTAGTTATTGCGCCTTATCTGATGACACGCCACTACCCACGAAAGGCGGTAAGCTGATCTGACAATACTCATGAAGCGCGCCTAATCTTTCACTACCCTTGAACTATCACATACAGTCTCCTCTTACTATCTACTACGTCTTACATGGAGGAGAACAAATCACCTCACCCCAACGAGCCCGGCCCCCCCCCCTCTCCCCCCTCTCCCCCCCTCTCCCCCCCCCCCTCACCCCGGACTTTCGATTTCAAACTAAAGTTGGAGACTGGTCATAAGCATTGTACCAGCTTCTCAAGCGCCCCGGCGATTCAAGAGAGCATAATCCTCGCTGGGGGAAAAAACGTCCAGAGGAGAACACAATTTCATTTGCCATTACCAGCTGAATGCATCCGACGGATCCATTTAAGCTGTAGCCTTCGCATGAAGTATGATGGACAACGGCAAGAAGTGGATTAAGCGAATGGACCTGTCAGTCCTGATTGTCCAGTCTGCACCTGGACTTTGAAACAAATGTGATTAGAGACGTCACGGCCTTTATCTATAGCTCTGGTCAGCACTCTGCCATTTATAAACGTGCCCTGGTAGGCGAGTTTTATAATCCTCCAATATCGCGTTCCATATTATGTAAAGGACGTATGTCTTTGAGTACGCTGAGAAATAATATGTGGCTGACCACGTTCTGCGCGTGCGACTTAGGCCGAGGTTTTGGATGAGCGCCGGGGACAATCAGCTCAGTGTGCAAAAGGTCCTCGGGCCGATGTCGGCCGTCGCTGGGCCGCGCACGTCAGTGCGTGGGATAGCGACGCTTAATCAGCAACTAAGATGGCCTCGGCGTCATGAGATGGCCGGTCGTGAACGGAATATCGACCGCTAAAGGGGACGGATGACCATGCAGGCTTAGGACCGGACACCACCCTCTGGCTGTCTCTAATTACTCGTAACATTTTCGTGGAGAGCGGCCCAGGGAGGGTGTGTCACCTACAAAGTACACAGACTGTTGTGAGCTCCCAGCAGCAAGCAAGGACCCGCCCAAAAATGCACGGCTTTTGCTTCACGGGATCGGCTGCAGCTATTTCTCAGAGTGAGTGCGTGGTCACCGGTTTTTCAGCTAGCCCCTCTTAGCAGTGAGAGATTATGATTACACGCCTCTATGGTTGTAGCTGGCAGAGACACGCCCCGTGCAATGATGGGTATTGTAAATGATAATTAATCGTCTCGCCTCAAGCTTCGCTACGGATCGAAAGCCCAGTCATAGTTCTGCGTGAGGAACACAGAGGTGAATGGACGAAGCAAACGGCATTGATCCTCATGAACCCCCGCGTATGCGGGGGTTCATGAGGATCTATGCCTTTTGCTGTTGGATTTTGTTTCAAAGTGTTATTGGATTAACTCATTCGAGACGCGCCGTATCCGGATATGAAGCACGAAGGCACGGGTCATACACTTAACAAAAATTTTGTCCTACACACAAAACACATTGTCCATTATGAAAAACATTTATTGTGAGCAGCCACCTGAAACAATGATAATGATCAGCCGTCCTTGTTGTTGCCACGCTTCAGTGAATTTCTGTTTTCGTGAAACATATGGCGCAAAAATACAAAGGCGTTTTCGCTATGGTTGGGTAATCCAGATTCGGGAGTCATTGTTCCTTTAACTTAAATAATAAAGCGTGCCCTGAATATATAAGTTATGATAGTAATAAATTGAAGACAAGAGACAGCAAATCAATTCAGTTTAGTACAAAGCGATATTTTCGTTATATTACAATGAAATTCTCGCTTTTCACAAAATATGACACAAGATACAAGATACATTTATTGACCATATTGACAGTGCCAATTAGGTCTGTATCCTGGTGCTGAACACACACACTCACAACCATTCAACAAACATACAGGCATAAATAATTCAATAACTTAGAACAACAAGATGGGATGAACCATAACCCACAAAGTCCCTTCTATATGCGAGCTGCCATCGCTGTCTTTGACCTAATTCTGATGTTGAAATATCTCCTCAGTTTTGAAAAAGCCTAGCAGATCTGCCAATGCGCCACAGTGAATTCTAAGAGGGGCGCAGTGTATACGCGTCATCGGTTTGTCAAACGTCATTTATCATGACGTATTTTTGTTTTTTACGTAATTTTGTATTTAGCGTGATATGAGTTTCACTTTCGCTTCAGGACTTCAGAAAATGGTGACAAAACTAGAATTTCACTGTACTATTTGAGTCTTGCTATATAATTTTTATGAAATCGGGTTCACTTTATCTAAAGAAGTACCCAAGGGAGAAAGAAACAGGCTTAGAAAAGACAGTTACAACACATTGTGTAATAAATTATGTTGTAACAGCCTTTTCTAAGCGTGTTTCTTTCTCCGTTGGGTGCTTCTTTGCATTTTATACGCTTGGCAGTCACCTCGTTTTTGGTCTGGATTGACTTTATCTAGCTACATGATACACTAAGTACACCTGCATGCTCTTCTGAAAGCGCGTCGATGCGTGTGGGTGTGTGTGTGGGTGTGTGTCTGTGTGCGTGCGTGAGCGCGCGGTCCAAACATCTCCAAGAGGCATAGAGCCTCATGTGCCCGGAGGGTGCTTGAAGATCTATGCCTCTTGGAGATGCGCGCATATGTATCAGAGAGAGAGAGAGAGAGAGAGAGAGAGAGAGAGAGAGAGAGAGAGAGAGAGAGAGAGAGAGAGAGAGAGAGAGAGAGAGAGAATCAATGAATCAATGAATCTTTATTTTACAACGGTGAAGATATTAACACAGTCAGTGACTATGTCATTTTTCGTACCTGCCGTTGCTATAACTGCGACTAAGTACAAAATATACATAAAACAGGGACATCAAAGCACAGTAATACAAAACAATATATAGTCTACTAAACACAAACACACGCATACACGCACAAACGCACTTGCGCGCGTCCACACACACACACACACACACACACACACACACACACACACACACACACACACACACACACACACAGACGCACGCAAGCACACACACGCACACACACATGATTGTTAGAAAATACATTTACATTCGCGTGTCGACGTATAACTAGATACTGTTATTTGAGTAATATCAGGTATCTATAAAGACTTGTCTTGAAACGAGATAATGTCGGAGTGGCTTTAAAGTGATGTGGGAGTGAGTTCCACAGTGTGGAACCCGCAAATGACAAAGTAGATTTAAATATATCTATTCGGGGTTTTGGAACATTATAAAGACCCCTCATAATAATATTGCCATAGCAGGAGTCTGATTTTTTTAAACAGCTCTGTTAGATATTCTGGAGCCCTATGGTTTTCACACTTTAAACATCAGTACCCCTTTGTTAAATTTAAAGTGATTTTGAAGGGGGTAGGAATCCAGCGTTATAGAGATTTTCCTCGGTTGTCAAGTGCGGGTCGGGAATAATTAATTTAGCCATTCTCCTATGTAAGGAATTTAGTCTTTTAAAGTGTACATCACTGCAACAATCCCACACCGTCGATGCGTAGTTTTATGTGACATGATGTGTGCATTTTACTGAACAATTTTCTGGTTTCATTATCTGTGTATTATACTTTAATTTTGATAACATAAAAACATTTATAGAGACCGTTTTACAGACATTGTCAATGTGCGTCTGCCATCTCAGCTGATTATCAATTGTGACCCCCAATAGACGATGTTCAGCTCCCTGTTCTATGATGTCGTTGCCGAGTGATAAATTAAGCTTTAATGGTTTCAGCTGATGCTTTTGGCGTGTTGCAATAATCATAGATTTTGTTTTAGTAGGATGCAGAATCATAGCGTTGACTTTACATCATGTGCTATATCATCGAGACTTTGTTGAAGGCCGTTTGCAACTACACGTGTGTCTTTATTAGCTGTGCGAATTGAGGTATCATCGGCGAACATATCACACTGTGTTGCTTCGTAGGTGAGACTTAGAGGTAGGTCATTTATGTAAATACAAAATAAAAGAGGACCTAAGATTGACCCCTGCGGAACTCCGTGTTTAACATGTTTAGTAGAAGAGTAGGCTCCATTAGCAATTACTTTCTGTTTCCTGTTTTCGAGGTATGACGTAAACAACGAAACAGCTATGTCGTTTCGAAAATAATGCTTAAGTTTGGAAATCAATATTGTATGGTTCACTAAAGGCCGGCCCCGCCACACATGCCCGATTTTGAGGCCGATTCCAGTGGGGAGTTTCGAATCGGTAGGTGATCGGGCCGGATTATAAAAACGTGTGCACTGCCACACATTTCCCGACTTTTTTAGCCGACCGGTTTGAACCGAGGATCAACGTCGCACCTGTTTCTGCAAAATGGCTGCTAGTTTTGACAGTGATGATGATGTGCTTGCATTATCAGCAGTTTTGCATCATATTAGGGAAGAGGCGGGCGAGACATCGGTGGAAGGCGGTACTGATCTTCCGCCATTTTCAAACTGAAACGACGTGCTTTGCGAGACGCGCTCTGATTGGTTGAAGCTTACAATCGGGGCCGATTCGGATCGGAAAAAATACAGCAGGTTCTAGACACCTGATTCCCAGCCGATTGGCATCGGATCGGATATATGACGTCATCCGATCGCAATCGGATCGGAATCGGCTTCAAAATCGGGGCACAACCGGCATGTGTGGCGGGGCCTTAAGTCAAAAGCCTTTTTAAAGTCAGCTGCAAATTATTCATATTTGAAAGCCACGTGTCTGATAATCTGCTCAGACACATGGCTTTCAAATATGCCGTATGACATGAGTGCCGAGGGCGAAATCCTGACTGAGACGAATGGAGCAACTTTCGTGATTCAAAGTAATCGGACAGGTCTTATGTATAAAATGCCTTTCGAGGGGCTTAGATAATGCGGACAGCAGAGAAATGGGTCTATAATTATTAGGGTCAGTACGATCTTTTGATTTTGGCAGTGGAACGACTTTTGCGACTTTAAGGTCTGTAGGGAATACTTTTTTTTTGTAATACATGAGTTGTAAATATAAGTAAGGGCCTCTATGATGTATCTTTAATATTTGTGGGTTAATATCATCATGGCCGGAGTACTTCTTATTAGCTAGGTCACTAATTAGTTTGCCCACTTCGTGCACAGCAAGAATGGGGATGCTAAATGGTGGAGTGCCCATTGTTTTTCTGTTGCAGAAATTAACTAAGTAATCGGGGCATGTGTCAGCCTCTGTATCACGACTAGGAGTAGTTATCAAATCCGCTACAGACAGAAAATGTTCGTTGAATGTGTCGGCGGAGAGATTACTGGGGATGGTTATTGATCTACTGCTATTGCCTCGGGTGATCGAATTCAGTACCTGCCACACTGCTGACACAACTTTGTTGTCCTTGACAGTGCTGCGGATAAAGTCTCTCCTCTCAGCGCGCACCATTAACCTCACACGGTTTCTCTGCTTTCTAAATTCATGAAAGTTCTTTTCTCTTTTAGGTCATTTCGCACCGACATGGCATGCATTATTTCTTTTGTCAACCAAGGGGGAAGTATCTCACTCTTTACTCTTTTTGTTCTAATCGGCGCATGTCTGTCTAATACTATACTCCAAGGAATAATCTGTACCAAGTGGAGAGCGCAATATTTGGATCATCTGTGAGAAGAACCTTGTCAAAAGGAGTGTTACTAAGATCGTGTAGAAACTCGTTACGATTGAAGTGCTTAAATGACCTGTAGATTGTTGTGGTATGACGATGTTTCTTTAATTTGGGGAGTTTTATAGACCAGCAACAAATCGCGGGGCAGTGGTCACTAACACTAAGATCTGAGACACTAACATCGGTCACCGCCTGCGGTTTGTTTGTAGAGACATGGTCAATGAGCATAGAGCTCGTGGCGGTAATTCTGGTGGGGGATTTAAATAGCTGTACTAGGCCAAATAAAGAAGATGTAGTTTCCCATGCGGGATGGGGTTTAATCATGTCTATATTAAAGAAGAATGACGTCATTTTGCTCTTTACAAACTTTGTCTAGGTTAGTAGTAAAATTGTCATACCACTCGAATGTAGACACCGGATTGCGGTAAAGAAACACGACAAATGACGGTGAGCAGTACGTGCTCTTGACCTCAATCCACACACTCTACTTCAGCCGTTTCTAAATCTTTACTCCTACGGTTCAATAGAGTGAGGAGCAGAGAGAGAGAACGAACGAACGAACGAACGAACGAACGAACAAAACTTTATTTTCCAAGGATTGAGATATTAGGCGCGCAGGCCTTTCTTACAATCTGTCCTTGCTAAGCTACTTAAGGAACACCAACCAAACAACAAACACTAACTAATAATAAACGTCACACACACGCATGAACACACGCACACACACACACATATACATGTACTCGTGCACATGCGCACTTTTGTACATACACATACACACGTACGTGCGCACATAATTATCTAACATATAAGTAGGTATGATATTTTGTGTACTATCAAAAACAAGTTAGAAAACTGAACAAACAATTTGGAGGCTAGATGAAAAAAAAAAAAACATGAAGCATATTATGTCAAAAAACAAAGAAGAAGAAAGGATCAGCATAACGATGTCTTAGAAAGGTAATCATGTACTCTACTTTTAAACAGAGAGAGGGACGTGGTTTGTTGAATAGTGGGAGGAAGGGAATTCCATAAAAGAGCGCCTGAATAAGACAGGCTAGATTTGAACAGGTCTATACGGGGCCTTTTTATAGAGAGACTGTTCCTGGAGGTGCTGTATTTTTTTTCAGTTGGCGAAAAAAGCCTAGATAAGTAAGGTGGAGCTTTCCCGTTAAGAATTGTGTGCATCTTTACACATTTGTTTAGTGCGAGGTGCTTAACCAGAGGGAGAAGTCCGATGGCCTGCAGCTTGGCATAAGTGGATAAAGACGGATCAGGGAGGATGTATAATGAGTTTATCTTCTTGAAGTGATTTTCACTGCAGCCATCCCATATTGTTGAGGCATAATCAATGTGTGGTTTAATGTAGGCATTAAAAAATAGTTTGCGCGTCTTAAGGTCAATGATCGTTTTAAGTTTGGAAAGTAGAAACAACTTTTTGGACAAACGTTTTCTCATATAATATAGGTGGTTATGCCAGCTTAGATCATCATCTAGTATTACTCCAAGCAGGCGGTGTTGACTGACCTGCTCAACTGAGATGGAGTCCAAAGAAAGGTTGAGTGATGGAGGTTTGAGCTGATGTTTCTGGCGGGTTGTGATAAGCATGCTTTTTGTTTTTGTGGGATTTACAAGCATGCGATTTTCATTACACCACCGAGAGACTTCAGAGAGAGAGAGAGAGAGAGAGAGAGAGAGAGAGAGAGAGAGAGAGAGAGAGAGAGAGAGAGAGAGAGAGAGAGAGAGAGAGCGTACGAGAGAGAGAATTACGTCATATTTAGAGTATTGCGTCAATGTCTGCGTGGTGACGGAGTTGCTTCTTTTACGCCACCGCCACTGTCTGACTTTCTGACTTTCTTGAGAAGTCAAGGTTTTATACTGTTTTAATTATTTCTGAAAAGAATTAACTTTTACTGAAGAAGTTGAAAAGATACAAAGCTGGCTAACGCGGAACTCATCCAATGTCTTTCTCCAAACTAGCTATATCCAAAATTTCAAGTAAATATTATGACAAAAATTACGGACTCTAATCTGGGTCAACCGACTTTATATAAACTGTCTTTTATGACTTCAAGGGGATATCCCGTTACAAAGTGCTAGGAGGCTCTCTTACCACCCCTTAGAGAAAATATTTCGCTACGTTTCAAGCTTGTGCGTACAGCAATATCGGAGATTCTCGTGTTTTCATACATACGCACACACACATACGCATACACAGCGCTTCGCGCCAAATGTACGTTCAGCAGCGAGGTTGGCGTAACTAGACATGACGTAATTTTTATCTTGTTGCCTCAGTTGTAAGAGGATTAGGCCTGTCCGTCTTTGACATCATGGACATGCTATTAAATTCACCCCACCGCGACCCGTCCTAAAAAGTCCCTTCTATAAATAGAAGGGACTTAAAAACGGCTAAATGAGATCAGATGTGTGTACGCCTACAATAACTTTAAATTAATATAACTTCACACACACACACACACACACACACACACACACACACACACACACACACACACACACACACACACACACACACACACACACACACACGCACGCACGCACATACATACACACACACACAACGTAACCCATTCAGCCGTGACGCACTACAGCAGGAGATGGGTCGACCATAATAATTCAAGGGTAGTGTCAGATTAGCTTGGCGCCTGTCGGCACCAAGCTAATCTGGCACTGCCCTTGAATTATCATGGTCGATCCATCTCCTGCAACTGGTGCATAGTCATTATATGACGCCTCCAATCTTTGGGAAATACGGCCGTCGGGCTGAATGAGTTAAACTAAATTTCCGACATTGCACATATTGACAGGTGGTTAGAATGTATCGCCTGTAATTCAGAGCCGTCAGGTATCGGTTAAGAGCGTCGACGTAAATGACTAACCACACCAGTGCGTAATAATATACAGTAAAACATAGTGAGCTTACCGTCTTTTGCCTTCCAAGGGCAAACCTTCTGCTAGCAGTAACCTATTACCCTCTCCACTGGAGTAACACTTGTGTTATAATATTAGCCATTACAATAAATGCCTTGATGGTGTGTGCGAGAAAGAAGTTGAAATGAAGCCAGCTCAGCAAGAGGCATACTTCCTTATGAGCCTCCGCAGCCTGCGGGGGCTCATGAGAATCTATGCCTTTTGCAGATGAGTGGATTATGAGGATATGTGCCTCTTTAACGTGGGCCCGCTGTGATTAAAGGCGCTGGCAGCTTAACGTTGGCCTGGGTAATACCATATCATCATTGTCGAAGGCTATGATCTGATAGACTGTAAAAAGGCGCCGTTCTCACTGTGGGTGACCGTTTGGCTGTCTATAGCGGTTTTTGTCGCGATGATTCCTGGCGTAATCATAGTGACAAAAACCGCTACCGACAGCCAAAGGGTTAATTTGATCCTCTTAAAGCATATCAGCTTGTACCACATATGTGGTGCTTAAAATGTGAATCCTCCTTGCTAAGACGTTTTAAAACGATTTTTTTTTTTTTTTGGTGGGGGGGGGGGGGGGGGGGGGGGGATGCCGTAAGTCATTACATATTGATTTATTACTGAAGGGTATTAACCTGAAACATGTCGTGACGCATGTGACATAAACAGGTCCGTTGTCAAGCTAGCACGAATGTGAGAAAATACTCTTACACGAGAAAGAAAAATAGTGTGCGTGTTAGTTTATGTTTGCATTCACCATGTGCATTTTTTTTTTCAGTTGCATGTGTGCCACTGACCTGGAAAACATTTGTCATCTACATTCTTGTGTTGCATACAGGCATACAGACTAATCACAAAAAGTAATAAAGGGGGGTGGTGGGGGGGGGGGGAGAGAGAGAGAGAGAGTGAGTGGATGGAAGTGGGCGGCACAGGTCCAGAAATCCTACACGGGGGGAAAAATCCCCTCAGCGGTTTTTCAAAAGCAGCTGTAAAAAGGACCTTGTTTCGTGTAGGATCCTTGGACCTGTCGCAGGGTGGTGGGGAGGTTGGGCTTGTGACGTAAGATGAATATGGAAATGAAGGTGAGTCAGGCGCATGAAGAACAGAGCGGTGGTGTCAGGGCGACCTAAACCCAGTGCTTACAGCGTCAGCGTTGCTGGGTATTATTATAATCACAGTTTAACTCCTTCACTGCGGAGAAAAACTGAACAGAGCCCCAACTGCAAGTGGCATAGATCTTCATGAGCCCCCGCATTGGCTCATGCGGGGGCTCATGAAGATCCTCTATAGGATCTATACCTCTTGCTGAAACTACTTCCTTTCCATGTTCCTTTGACGGCTGAAAAAAAATTATTTGACGCTGAATATACAATGATTAAAAAAAAACAGTTTGTGTCCACTGTCATTGAAGTCACCCCACTGTGACCTCACGCCTGGTGAAACACGCCAGAATGACGCCTACGCCAGATGGAGCCTGGGTCACAACTATGGCTTACGCCAAACGGACCCGGGAACACGTTCCAATTGTGCATAAATTCTTCTCACGCCAAATTTTTCCCGCGTCACTGACTTTGTCGTATGTCGCCAGATACACCCATTACCACATTGGCGGCGTGGCAATATTGCGTGAGGAGAGTGATTTGCAGAAATGACTTTCACGCAGAATGGACCCGGGATCATACGCCAAGGTGATCCCAGGTCCATTTTGTGTGAGAGTCATTTGGACCCGGGGTCAATCTGGCTGCCTGAATCATTTTTGTCTCAGTTACACCAGAACCACTGTGCCAGGTAGTGAGATATAGCAGTGTATGTGTATACAGAGTGAAATTAGGCACCGAGGGTCATAGCAGGTCACTGTAGAGCCATGGGTCGGGGATTATGCTATTGAAGGCTTCCCATAACACACCTGGCCTCGCCTGCTGGGTTGCAAGGTGCACTGGATTAGGGGAGCATTGGGTGGTACCTTTGAGGGCTGTCACAAGGCGGCGGATAAAAGAACGCTCCTGTGATTAATTGCAATACGTGTCGATAGAGGTTACATGCTGAGGAAGGTAACGTGCGCCACACGTGTGCGCGCACACACGTGTCACGGAAGATTTTCAAGTGTCAACCATGTCAGAGACACCCTTCACAGTGACCTAACCCCTTCGCTGCTGTAAACACGCGAACACGCCAAGTGCAAGAGACAAAGAACCTCATGAGCCCCCGCAGATGCGGGGGCTCATGAGGTTCTTTGCCTCTTGCTGGCCCTGTTTTATATACGTGTTCCTTGGATGGGTGAGATTATTCGGTGTAGGATTTGCGTTGCTTTTAAAGACTTCATGTTTGCGTCCACTGGCGTTGATGGACTTAAATCAAATTTTCGTTTTGTTGAAGGTCTTGTTTATCCCCTTTCACCTTCTAGTTATGTGCAAATCGGTAAAAGATGAGGTTGTAAGCGCGCACACATTCACGCACACAATGAGAGAGAGAGAGAGAGAGAGAGAGAGAGAGAGAGAGAGAGAGAGAGAGAGAGAGAGAGAGAGAGAGAGAGAGAGAGAGAGAGAGAGTGTTAGCTAGTTAATTAGTTATTTCCCAATGCGCAAAAGGTCATCGGGTTGACGTCGAGGGAGGGATCAGAAACCCTGCTTGGATAAGATGCGTGTGATTTGTATTCCCGGAACGGCACAGTCCCAGATAGCGGACTACAACGTAGAAAGTAACCCTGATTAAATTGAATCTTTTATAACTAAAGTGTTCTTTTTAAGCCCCTTCTATTTATAGATGGGACTTTTTAGGACGGTTCGCGGTGGGGCGAATTTAATAGCATGTCCATGATGTCAAAGGCGGGCAGGCCTAACCCTCTTACAACTGATGTAACAAGCTTACAACTGATGTAACAAGCTACAAATTACGTCATGACTAGTTACTTACAACTGAAGTAACAAGATGCAAATTACGTCATGTCTAGTTACGCCAACCTTGCTGCTGAACGTACATTTTGGCGCGAAGCGCCGTATGTGTATATTTATGTATGTATGTATGTATGTGTGTGCGTATGTATGTAAACACGAGAATCTCCGATAACAAGCTTGAAACGTGGCGAAATATTTCTCTAAGAGGTGGCTAAGAGAGCCTCCGAGGACTTTGT
>BTPG01000008.1:84485200-84565200 GCA_036245525.1 Semisulcospira habei | reverse complement strand
CTCAGTATTAGTTTCATCAGCAAATTCTCCTCCACATCGACATACAGATGAATCGTCCGGGACTGATTGGAATTAGAACATCATAATGGACGCATACTGTAGCTGTCTATAAATATTGCGTGCTGGTTTGCAATTTTGGATCATTGGGCTCGACGAGCCGTGAAGTTCAAAATCATGGGCCAGCGCACACACACTTTGGTGTGGACGGCATCGTGAGTTTCTCGCGCACTTTATCTAGCTGCTGGAACCCGGATGCTCGTTGAGTGTAGCGCCAAGCTGATCTTTTGATCTTGGAGTCAATATTGACGCTTTCATCTGACCATCTTTTCTCTCTCCTGCGGGTGTGACAATAACCGACCGTGTATACAGGGCCTAGTAGATTAAACTATCACCCTGCTTGGTCAGAGGTAAATACGCTGACGAGCAAAAGAAACGCGACATCATAGAATCATCGTAAACACTAAAGTGTTTTCGCTGATTCCGGTGATGTCGCGTTTCTTTTGCTCGTCAATATATTTTACTGATTTTTCTTTTTGGGTCCAAGTTTTGAAATATTTTAGATGTCATTTGATGATTTAGTAACAGTTCGGACGACAGGTAGACGATCATAGTTCAAAGATTGTGCTGTAATAGCGTGGCTCATCCATGTCGACCATGATAATTCAAGAATTATCCAGAATAGCTTGGCGCCTTGACACATCCAGGAGACAGGTCGACAACGATAGTTCTAGGTTTGTGCTCATCCATGTCGACCATGATAATTTAAGTGTGGTGCCAGAATAGCTTGACGCCTAAGGCGCCAAGCTATTCTGGCACCACCCTTGAATTATCATGGTCGATCAGGCGCCAAGCTATTCTGGCAGCACCCTTGAACTTTCATGGTCGGTCTGTCTCCTGTTGTGTAGCATCTCATGTCTGAATCGATTGTAGTCAGCTTGCAATGTTTCCCTTTGTTAGACTGATAGTCCTTTGATTCTAGTAGCTGTTCCTTGGCCCTTCGTGCAAATTTTATGAGCATCTGCGCGGGGCCCCGGTGTATTCGGTGTACACGTAGGCCTGACCTTTCCATCAGTTTAATTTCATTGTTTTGCTAATGTTGAAGTTCACGTTCAGGTTAAAGTTTAGGTCGGGTCAAACCGTGTACGTGCGACAGGCTGGATTTCATGAGTATTGAATAGTTAGTTATTTGGGGTTTTCACTCCGAGCAGGCGACTAAGGCCAGCTCACGGCGGATCAGTATTTAATAATTACAGATCAGTCTTAAGCATGTTCTTAATTAAACGAACTTTAGTTCGCGAACTCTGACGAACTACAGTTCACGATCTCGGACGAACCAGGTTGGTTCTTAATTAGACGATCTAAAGATACGGCGAACCTAGTTCGAAGTAGTTCACGAACCTCGGCAAACCATAGTTCGCTGTCGGAAAAGGTTCGCACAACGTGTTGACTAAACCAAGGCGAACCTTTTCTCTGATTGGTCAAAACTTTTACCCTCTTCTGCGTTGGAGATAAGAAGACAGTCACCGACACAAACAAATATGGCGGACGGCGATATTTCAATCGTACGAAGAACAAGACCTATTTTTTTTTTTAATTATTGATTTGTGGGAGGCGTAACGCTGTTTGTGGGGTCGCAACTGCAAGGAGTACAAAAACAAACATCGTTCAAATCGCGAAACGGCATAGCGGCAGCCATTTTGAACACCTTCGCAGACAGTAAGTACGCCGAATCAACCACTTCAGTTAAGAAAGAGAACCATGGCAAACCTGGTTTGCTGAAGTTTGCCTAGGTTCGTTCAACCTCAATTAAGAAACAAATCAAAAGATCGCCGATCTTCTCCGATCTAGGTTTGCCGATCAAAAGTTCGTCCAATTAAGAACAGCTCTTATACTACAATCTCATAAGAGACAGTATACACACAAGATATGAGCTACCACTACACTGAATAAAGATATACAACTTTGCAGGATAATTATTATGTCGTGACTGAAAAGAAGTATTTGGGGAGCTTGGTGACTCTCGTCCGTTCGATTCTCGTCCGAAAGGTCGCGGGTTCGACTCCAGCATACCCTCTTCGGTGCCCGTATTTGAAATCACCTTTGTGGTGGAGAAAAGACGTTAAGTTCTAAACGTTTAACGTTTTAACTTTTAACCCCTTCCATGCCACTGAACGCATATTTTGTATTTGAAATCAACTCAACCTGCCAGAAACGACAACAGTCCAAGGAAGATGTATACAAATTGGTCTTAGCAAGAGACACAGATCCTCATGAGTCCCCGCAGTTGCGGGGGCTCATGAAGATATATATCTCTTGCAGTTAGATAGTGTTCACCTTTTCTACGCAGGGAAGGGGTTAGGAAGTATCAATGGAGAGAAATACATTTCTTTCCCTTGATGTTGTCGTTTATGAAGCAGAGAGATAGGGAGACGGACGCCCCACGTGACGAGAGACAGCGTGTTTGGCGTTTTAACCCCTTCACTGCCGAGACAGGATTAACACGATCCAACCGCAAGAGACATAGATCCTCGTGAGCTCGCCGCGACTGCGGGGGCTCATGAGGATCTATGCCTCTTGCTGAGACCAGTTTGTGTTCATGTTTCTCGGACGGTGTTGGATTTTTGGTCGTTGAATGAAACCAAGATTTCAGGAACAAAAATGTGCGTGCACAGTGTACGTGCAGTGGCAGGGAAGGGGTTGAGACGTTTTCGCAAAATAGCTCCAGCCAGTCACTGCGCACTCGGGTATGCTAAGTGTAAACCGCAGGAGAATAGCTGTACGTAAAGGGCCACTCCAACACGGCCGAACACTTCACTGTGCATCTGATTGCCGCATGCAAACGGCGACATGTGAAAGTTTTCCTGAAAAGCCAAGGGTGGCAAACAGGTTTTTAAAGTTTCCTTGGCTGCCCATTGTTGATTTCCATCCTACATCGCTGAAGCGGTCAATGTCGCCACATTTTTACATGTTCCCACGAACGTGACCAATGTAAATTCAGTGTATTATTACATTCGGCGTAAACCTACACATGATAACGTTTCTGGATTGCGTCTGATGGTAACACGTGCGGTCTGCCTGCCGTGCGGTCGTAAGGTCCAAAATCACAGATCAGCACACACTGAATTGTTCCTATGTTGGGCTCACGATTTACGCCAGAATTTGCGAACTTGACCCCTTCTGCTCCAGCGGCTGGGGTCAACACTTCAGACTGACCTCAGCACGGATCTAGTCTTTGGCGGTGAAATGTGCGTGAATCCTCCCCGGAGACTGGCCCGAGCATTAGCGTTGACATGCCAATCCTGCGCCAAGGGCCGAGGATTTCTTTCCCAGTCTCCTCAAGAGCCCCGTTTATCTGCAAAAGACATAGATTCTCACGAGCCTTGAGAATCTATGCCTTTTTGCATATATGAAATAATTCACCGAAGTTATTGATATCTCTGGCGCCCCCATACGCAGTATGTTGTTAGATTAGAGGTGGTGTTCTAGTCAGGTTTCTCGCTCCTCGTATTTTCCCTGACCATCGTAGTTTGGAAGCCTCAGTAATCCTTGATCCACCTGAGGAACACAGATGCCAATTTGGCCAGGATTAAAAGACAGGTTATGATCCCCATGAGCCCATGTATCCTTGCCTCTTGCTTACTTGGGCTGTGCTCCCTGGAGCATCGTCAGTGTGGGCAGAACGACCGGTGAGGGACAAGGGGGTAATGGCAAGTGGCATTGATCGCCAATAGCCTCCTCATTTACGAGGGCCCATGATGCTCTATGCTTCTTTCAGATGGACTAAATTCGATGGAGGACTGCTCAGGTTGGGATGAAAACAGGATTTCAGGCTCGCATGCGTAGGAAAAGGCAGCGAAGATATTTGTTTTTTGGTATCCATACCTCCACCACCTCCACCACCACCACCACCACCATTACCACCAACCCCTTTCGACCAAGGTCTCTGCTCACATCTAACTACAGTGTGCATCACCCCTCTGCAAGAGAGATAGACCCTCATGTACCCACGCATACTGCGTGGACACATATGGGTCTTGTTTCTCTTGATGGCAAGGACTGGTCCCATTTTTACTCGTATCTCTCACATGCCAGAGGAAGAAGTTGTTGATGTCCGGGTCTGTATCCGTTAACCCTTTGGGTGTCGGTAGCGTTTTTAGTCGCGATGATTCCTGAAGGAATCTTCGCGACTAAAACCGCTACCGACACCCGACGGGTTAAGGACAGACAGGAGGGGATAAATCCGGACAGGCCACGCTTCTCTTCTGACATCGGCCAGGGCGGTTTCGGTGACTCCACATATCGAGACAAAGCTTGTTCCTGGCGGCTTTGTCATGTTTGTATCTGATTCGAAAGAATCAAGTATGTTGTTGTGTTTTTTTTTAGCTCCAAACGAGATTAGAATTATCATTAGGACGAGAACAAGTAAACCTGATAGCCTTCAGAGACAACAGTGAACATTTTCGTTTATGTGATATCTGTTTGCATTCTGCACCAAGTCACGGAAGATGGCTCGACAAGACAGTTTCAGGAGTAGCGACGGATTGGCTCGGCGCATGGACAAACATGCACTAACCTTGACCTGTTATGCGCGATCCGTCTCCCGTGTCTTGTTTGTAATGCTTTGCATGTCAGTTTCTCACCATTTCCCATTATGCATAAGAAGCGTTTAGCCGATGTTTTGGTTATGCGGTAAGCTGTTTTTTTGCTACTCTGTTTGGCTTCGGAAGCAAAAACGTTAGAGTCCGAAATAGCTCAGGCAGTTAAACGTCGGAGCAAGAGAGCGAAGGGAATCGCCTGGTCGTGGGTTCGAGTCCGCGTCCCGGCCCCGGTAGCTGGACTCGCAATCCAGAGGGAAAAAGACGGACTTGTTCCTTAGCAGGTCCTGGTAAATCAAAGTGGCACAGTTGCAGTGCGCCTGAATAGATCAGTGTTCAGGTCGTATTCCATAGGCAATGGCTTTCCCTGTCCCCCACAACTGCCCGTGAGGACCATCCATTATCACTTCGGTGCCGTGGACGTTAAACCCCGAACTAACCAAGCAAAAACGATACGCGAACCAGATCCTTAGGGAATGTCCACCGTCGGGGAGACATCCCAGATTTGTCGTGTGTATTTCGCTGTACTATATCGTGGATGTTCTGTGCGAAGTTGTACTACTGTCTCCAAAAGCAAAAGATCCTCGGGCCGACGTCAACCTCGGCCTGACGGCGCTTCCTTACTTGACGCTTGCTTGAGGGGTAGCGGCACAACATCGTACAGAACATTCACGGTGTGTAGCGGCACAACATCGTACAGAACATTCACGGTGTCGTGCACTGAAAATCGTATGACTTCTTCAATCAGCGCAACAAAGATGTAAATTAGGTCACCAAACGGCCCTGATCGCCATAAGCTTTAGCAGTTAGCAGAGGCTCATTAGGGTCTATGTTTTTTTTCTGAGCAGAAATACTCGCCATATAATATCATGGTCAAAGGTGATGCATGGTGCATTTATACTGCGTCATTTGCGCTTTGAAATCGAAGTGGAAATAGAGGTTGTGCAAAATTGCATGAGATGGATTTCTTAAATCATCTGAGGTAGACCACAAACTGCGCGTCCGTTGACGCACTCAGAGCAATAAAGACCCGGAAAATCATGGGATATCGCATGTTAGTCTGGGCTTTTAAGCCACTGTTTTCGTCGAAACACGTGCAGTTTTAATCTGCTGCTGATTTTCGAACAACATACATAAGACAGAGAAGGATTTCCAAAAGTCAGTCCCCGTTACCCGGCGTAAGCAAGGACTGCAGGTCTGTGATCATAACTTGGGACAGTAGGCGGAGGTGATGCCCTGAGGTAATATAAAATTTGTGCGCCTCCACCATCAAGCTAATAGTGAGGAAAGATAAATATTGTGCAGGCAAATCTCACGTTCAGCTGAATATTACCCCTGGGTCAGATAATTTCTCGAAAGCATGCAGAGCCGCACCTAGCATAAAGTCATCGGCCAGACATCGGCCGCACTTGGCCCGCGCACGACTGTGCGCGGGCCAAGTGCAGCCGATGTCGGCCCGATATCTTTTTGCGCACTGGGTGGGCTTGGTCATGCATTAGGGACGTGTGCCCGTGCTGAACCAGCAAAGCAGTGTCAACAGCACCGGACATTGCCGCCGATTTTTATGTTACCCTGCCTTTACGGCCACCCAGTAAACACAAGGTTTTCGCACCGACGTCCGCTATCGCTGGCCCAATCGACGTCACATGTCGCCCCGAGGATCTCGTGCTTGAGGGCTATCCCCACTGCTCGAGCTAATTTAGTTAAAGGGGATGAGTCCGGATTTACGAGGCCGCACAATTTGCTAGGATTTATTGGAGGAATGACTACTCGCGTGAAATTTCGCGGCATCTCTGTCAGTTCCCGCGGAGAACTTTTTACGTTTGTCATCTAATGGCCCCAGCATCAGTGAAAGCCCTCCATATTGTCTCTGCCCGTATGGCCTGATGGAACGTTTTATCGTGTTTTATGTCTTTCCACTTCCGAAGGTAAAATTGCTCATGTTTTCGGATCATCTCGCAAAACTTGTCGACAGGCGACACAGTCTGCTCCCCCTGATAGCTTAAGGGATGTGCTTGATTAGCTTTGTACCTGTTTATTGTGTATTATATCTTTTCATTTTCAAATTGCTGTTGGTCATCATCTGAAGCGGTGCGTATAAATCATTATTATCGACTCAATATCTCAAGGGCAGTGCCTGATTAGCTTGGCGCCTGTTAGGCGCCAAGCTAAACAGGCACGGCCCTTGAACTATCGGATCGCTCCATGGTCCTACAGCTTGCGATGGTAGGAAAATTCATGTAGTTGTGAATCGGGGAAGGTCGCAAGACAAACAGCCCTTGTGAGATTGGCTCTCCTGTTTGCGCCATAAACATGATTCTCTACGCTTGGCCAGCACTGGGTTCCTGGACAAATTGACGGTGTTTCTAGATTGTTTGGGGAAAGCTCTTTGGCCTCCGCCTCTCTTTAGGCTGATGCGTGCCAATTTAATTTCTTCAACTTCAGAGCCATCTACTGCCTTCCCGCCTTCGTTTAGAATGTTCGCATTCCCAAAGAAAAACTAAATTAAGAAAATGCAGGGGCAGTGACAGACACCGCTTGGCTCTTGATTTGGTTGGTTGGTTGGTTGGCTGGCTTGCTGTCTTTTGATTGATTGATTGATTGATTGATTGATTGATTGATTGATTGATTGATTGATTGATTGATTGGCTGGCTGTTCTTTGGGCGCACACTTGCAGTTATCATTAGAAGTGAAAATGTTTCGGGGGAAGTTGCACCGAACAGCCAGCTACAGAAAGACAAACGCAATCTCAAGAGCGACGAATTAGTTCTTATCGGCCGGACATTCCTTGCTCAGTATGACACTCGCCGTGTAATAGCGTTTGAAATTGACCTCGCGATAAACTCTCCCTAAAGCTATAGGTCCTCAGGCCAATGACGGCCGCAGTTGGCCCGCGCCCGACGCCAGCCCTAGAGTATTTTGCTTCTATGGCTGTTTTTTGTGGGTTTTTTTTTTTTTTTTTATTAAATGTTCTGGTCGTTTCCACCACGCTGCACTGAACGGCCATTGAGGATGTAAACTGAATGGGTTTTTGTCGGCAAGAGGCATAGATTCTCACAAGCCTCTGCCACCGCAGGAGCTTATGAGAATCTATGCCTCTTGGAGATAGGAAAAAAAAAAAAAAAACAGATTGACTGCACGCTGGCTGCACCGAGCGACCCGATGACAAGAGAGCTAACTCTGTAATCATCTCCCCTCAACTCTTGGGACCCGGCCATATTGTCGTGGTTTAAAATCCAGATGAGATTTTTTTTTTTTTTTTGTCTGAGAAACATAGACGTAAATGGAGCCGATTCATGCTTGCCAGTGGTAGGATATCTAACCTTACCATTAAATCCACAAAAATTCTCATCTTGGTTTTTAACTGCCGTTGAAGCTCATGTGAAATTCGGTTTCGCTTGAAGACTGAACTGATGGGCATGTGTATGACTCATCTGCTGAAGTGCGGTGCCTGGGCTCAGTTGTATGAGTGAGCTTAGTCCTGCGCCATCCACTAAGCAAGATGCTCCGCTATAGCGGAGCACCTTGCTTAGTAGCTTCCGCAGGACTAAGCTCATTCATGCAGCTGGCGCCTGCATTTCATATCTCGATGCAGAGGCTTATGAGAGTCTACACCTCTTGCAGGTAGAGTGGAGCCTCTGTCTTCTCGGTGACGGATTGCGTAATAGCATGATGCTTCTGTGAAGGCACAAAACGTCTTGCGAAGCTCGCAACTGGTATTTTCAGGTGTGCTTTTGAAACCTGAGGATCCGCGGCTGGGTACTTAGCCTCACACGTGTGACAAGAAAATGGTTATTTGCATGATGAAGTGCCGCAATCCATCTGTCACCGGCAAATTGTAGGAACGTCAGCAGTTGTGTTTTTGGATTCCCTCTGAACGCCTCTTATCTCTGTCATTACATGTATGTTTTTTTTTTCGGGGGGGGGGGGGGGGGGGGGGGGGTTAGGGTGAATGGTGATTTTTTTTTTTTTTTTTTTTTTTTACATGGACTAAGTGGCTGAGTTCAACTGCGAAACGACAGAGCTAGACACACTCCAACCACGTCCCCCTCCTTTTGCGAAAGCCATTTCTTTTCTTTTCTTCTTTTTATATCTGTGCTCTGTTCAGTGTAATTGTTTCAGTTCCTGACGTAGAGGTAATTTGTGTTGTAATTTCACACTTAAGTTTACTGACGAAGAAGACACTTTTGCTGATTTCTTAAAACCCCTTTACTGCCAAGAAAAAGTGAGCTCAATCCAATTAAAAGAGACACAGATCTTCATAGCCCCCGCAACTGCGGGGGCTCATGAAGATCTGTGTCTTTTGCTGACACCACATTTTATCCATGCTGCTCGGACCGCTGGGGATCTTTGACATTGGATTTACAATGATTTCGGAAAGGCAGTCTGCGTTCACTAGCAGTTAAAGGAGTTAATGTATGTTCCTTTATCTAGCTTGTGAATATGACATCTATTCAGTAACTAGCATTCAGACAGCTTAGTCAGTAGTCAATGTGAGACGAGTAACTGATGTATTCAGCTTGTCATGGCTAACCCAGTGCCTGTTGCCGCAAACCGCGTGATTCTGGATTTTTGGTTGATTCAACACCAAAAAAGCCCTTCCAGACATCCATTCAAAGGAGTGCCAGCAAGAGGTATAGATCCTCACGAGCCCCCGCGACTGCGGGGGCTCATGAGGATCTATACCTCTTGCAGTTGGGTGGTGTTCACATTTTCTCTTTACTGGTTGAGTCGCAGCAGACTCCGCACTGACGCACAAAGCTAGGACTACATCACAGTTTCATCCCCAAATCCATCACTCTAAGCAATCTGTAGGTACATCCACGCATACCCAAACCTAACTCCTCCCCCTATCCCCCTTTACCTGTGCAATCAGTAGGAATGGAGCTTGTTGATTTTAGAGAAGTGATTATATTGTGTTTTATTTGGTGGTGAACATGGACATATTGGGTTTGTTGTTACTGAGTGTTTAACCACTAATTATTTTACTATGGTAGATTTTAATTACGCAGCTTGTGTAATACTGTGTAATAATGTATTGAGACGTTTGTATAATAAGTAGTGAGGGTTAGGATTAGGTTGAAACACGCGCCGGGTATTATGTATGCATGTGTAGAGGTGGGTGTGAATGTATAAGTGCCGCTCAGTTCAGTCCATAAAAGATGTTTGTGTGTGAGATGTGTTAGAGTTATGTGTAAAGATTTTGTAGTGTTTACTTATGTCCATTTGGAATTTGTAGCTGTGCAAGTGCAGGGAGAAAATGTTCATAATTATGTTGTAATGTTTCATGTCTTGTTTGTACTATTTGTTATAAATGTACCACAACCGAATCTCTCTTTTCGAGATAATAAAGTACTCTTATTCTTAAAATTGAAGCGTTTTACTAACGAACGTGCGTGTTTCTGTGTGTTTGCAGCGTGGCCGAGGAGGAGGACATGTATTGGAAAGAGATCGGAGCGGCTCTGGCCTTGACCTCTCTGGCCCGGGGTCGCATCAACGTGAACACCTAGACACGCACACACTTCGCAGTCCAGTGCTCAAGCCGTGACGTCACCGAACAGCCACGCTCCAGTCTGTGTGTGTGTGTGCGTTCTTGTCTGTGAGAGTGGATCTTACGACCTAGAGCGATTAGATCCAGAATCACAGATCAGCACACATTATTTTCGCCATTTGTGTACATTCACCCCTTTTCGTCGACCACCACCCTGCCTCCTGCGGATTTTTCCTTCGACTTTCTTTTTCTTCTTCTTCCATGTATGTATCGTCGACCACTCAGATTTCTTTTTTTTAGCACACAGTCGCCGTTTATAGCACGAATTATACTGACGAGCGAAAGAAGCGCGGCGTCATTCTAGCCATCGGAAACACTGCAGTGTTTCCTGCGATGGCTAGAATGACCGTCGCACTTCTTTCGCTCGTCAGTATAATAATACCCTCGTTCTGAGGAGCAGCTGGAACCGATCTCTGTCTGCAAGAGACGTAGAGTTTCATGAGGCACAGCAGGAGGCATAGATTCTCATGAGACCCAGTTGGCATAACTCCTGACCCTGTCAGGAAAATGCGAACTAGTACCACCCAACCGCAAGAGGCAAACAACCGCAATCGGGGACGCAGCAGATGCGGGGGCTCATGATGTTCTTTGCCTCTTGCTGGCCTCATTTATATCCTTGTTCCTTGTATGGACGGGCTTATCTGGGTTTGAATTCACAAGCTGGATTCGCGTCAGCCAGCAGTTAAAGGGTTAAAGGGCCGGCTGTCGTCGGTGCACCTTTAGCTGCAGCCACAGCGCGGGCGGCGCAATGCTTTCACGCTTACGGCTAAAGGATTCGTAGGTTGGTTAGTTCGGGGTTTAACGTCCACGGCACCGAAGTGATAATGGACGGCCCTGACGGGCGGGTTATGGGAGATAGGGAAATTTATTGCTTATGGAGTACGACCTGAACACTGATCAATTCAGGCGCACTGCAACTGTGCCACTTTGATTTACCAGGACCTTTCAACGGACATATATACTTTCGGATTCGTAGGGACTACTCGCACGTTTATATACGCCGGCCTGCGGTTTAACTCATTCGAGACGTGCTGCCTCCGGATACGCGGCATAAGCCGCGTATCCGGAGGCGGCACGTCTCGAATGTGCTAACTCGGCGCATCTTTCTGCTCATGGCTCAGATGATACAGCTGTGTGAACTGATGTAAATCTATGCCTCTTGAAGCCAGTTAAACCAGTTAAACGTCTTGCAGATTGAAATGTGCTGAGCCAGTAAGGCCGCGTTTCGCTTGAGTTGTCACTGTCGATCCATCTCCCGCAGTTAATACTTTCCCCCCTTTTTTTTCCCGCACTGCCGGATAGGCAGCACAGCGTCAACCCCAATACCTCACTGTTAGCCGCAAGTCTGCTAATGGTCTGAATGAGAGAGGAAACGTGCCATATGCTTTTCAACTGTTTCCATGCGTGCTGTATGAAGTGAAAACAGTCAGCACAAGGCATTATGGCCGGCGTCGGCCGCAGTTGGCCCGCGCACGGCCGTGCGCGGGCCAGCTGCGGCCGACGTCGTCCCGATGACCTTTTGCTGACTGGGAGATTGGGTGATTTTTCTTTTGGCTTTCGGTTCTGGAAAGAAACCTATATGTATCCGTTCATTGATGGTGTGATGTAGTGACAAACCTGTTTGTACCTTTTCTTAATCTTGATCATGTGATACAGTGATTTGATTTTTGTTCTCTCGCTGTCTCAGCTCACTCGATTGGTTGAACCAAGTTACATGTTGTTACTGTCGGAAAATGAACGAACAAGTAGATTTAACAGAGTGTCCCCTGGTTTTCGAACGCTTCATTTTTCTGTAGAAGGCCCGGACTGTGTATAATTTTGTTGTGCAGATCATGCTCGCTCGATTACAGATGTTGGTTGTTTTTTTTTTATTCACGATAATGATTGACAGTGATTTCTCCTGTGCCCTGTTAGTTGATCGGCAAATAGGCTGGTCCATCAAGTTAACCCTTTTAGCCCCACGGGTGCATTTCACAAATTTTGGAAGTGTTACTTAACGACTATGTACCAGTCGCAGGAGGTCGATTGACCATGATATTTCAAGGGTAGTGGCAGTGCCAAGCTAATCTGGCACTACCTTTGAATTATCATGGTCAATCAATTTCCTGCTGTAGGGTGTTTGGGCTAAAAGGGTTAATTAGGTAGCTTTACTGTAAAACCCCTACTGTCAACGCATACTTGTTCAGTTTGTTCGTTTGGAAAATGTCTGCTTTGTCGCGAATGTTTTCAGAATAGGCATCGATACGTGTTTGGTCCTTGTTGCTTCTGAAAGTAAAGTCTGTACATTTTGAACTATTCAGCTGAGGATAAAGACTGTAAATGTTTCTTGCTTTTTAATACAAGGGTCGATGTTCCTTTTAGAATAAAGACTTTATACACACATTTTCATATAAAAGACGTTCTTCAGAGGGGCAGACGTCCTTGACATTTTGTCCTATCACTTCTCAGGTAATCCTATTTGTTCTCACGTGGTTTCATTTCCCCTTGATTCTGTTCCGATCTCGAAGCGAAGGTCATACTAACACTGCACCTTCCACACGGTCGATATAATTTACAGTTGTTGCATTTCTTGTTGTTTCGTCTTTTTATGTGTCTGCACAGGGTAAGGAAATCGAATATTTTTCCTCTTGAGTTGTGTGCCCCTGCCTGACTCCCAGCGTCTATAGTGACGCTGGGAGCCAGTCAAGGGCACAACAAACTAAACCAGAAAAAAAAAAAATCTTCGATTCCCTCCCCTTGTGATGTCTGTCAGTGTCATCGTCATGTCTGGTTGTCTCCTTGATCCGCTGAGCATCCTGCGGACCGGAAGAGGTAACCAATGTGCCTGTGATGTTTTATGTGTAAATAATATGGTTACAGTGAGCGCGCAATGCTTTCGTGTTGCAGCGAATAATTGGTGAGGTTCTGTTTACAACGAACGACTACCAACAACGACCGAGAACGTTGAAATTGTGGCGGACAAGCGGCTTGTACTATAAGCATAGACAACACTTCAAACATCTCCAAGAGGCATAGATCCTCAGGAGCCCCCTGGGGGGCTCCTGAGGATCTGTGCCTCTTGGAAATGTTTTTAGTTTTTTGTATGTTATCTCCAAGAGACATAAATTATCAGAAGCCCCCAGGTTCCTGAGGATCTAGGCCCTATTCCTCTTAGAGGTGTTTGGAGTGTTGTCAGTGCTTATGGTACAAGCTGATGATCAGCCACTCTCGTTCGTTGTCGGCAGTCGTTCGTTTCAAACGAAACCTCACCGTTAAGACCGGTACTGGTTGACTTAATTAATGTGAATGCGCATTGCGATGCTTTTTTATGAGCTTGAATGAATGTGAGCTGGCGTATCTCTGGCAATGGACTTTATCAAGTTATCAGGCGTATACAGCTGGACTGGACATTTCGACTCTTAGTCGTGAGGTCCAAGGGAGTTGTAAGGTCCAGAATCAGAGAACATCCGTCACATGATAATCATTATTAACACACTCGAGACGTGCTGCAATCGGATACGCGGCTGAAGCCGCGTTTCCGGTTGCAGCATGTATCGAATGAGTTTTAACTATAATCTTACATCATAGGCAGAATATACAAGCTTTTGTTGTGTAGATTTCAAGCTTTTCGCTGATCCAGATAATGCTATTTTATGAGTGGTATAAAGGAACTAATACTGTTCCTTCGTTTGAAAGGAATTAGTGATACTGGCAGGAAATGGTCAGTTTTCATGTACATTTGATTTTATTTGTAATCTCGGGACGCAAAAATTATTTGTTCGGTGCTGGCTTGGTGTGTGCGTGAGTGTGTGCGTGTGTGTGCATGCGTGCGTGCGTGCGTGCGATAGATACGTAAAGACGATCTGAAGAAGTGTGTAGTCATGCTTCTAACTAAATACGTTTTAAAGTTATGTTGACAATGGACAATGGTAAATGGCACATTTCCGTCTGGAGAAAGATGAGGAGAATTTTCTTTTTGTTTCAGTATCATTTTAACCCCTTGGCTGCTGCTGACGACTGATACCGTTCGGCAGAAAAGACGCGTAGTTACGTAGTTACGGTGTCGTCAGTACAAGTCGAGGAGTTAAAGGTAATATTATGTGGAACTGTCATTTCTTACGTCAGAATGACAAAGATGAGATACAAGTGATTGGAGAGAATACGGTTAGTAATTTCAGCATTATGTAGTAAGTACAAGAAGCCTATCGAAGCTCGATGTTTGTGATTTTTTTTTTTTAAATCGAGAAAAGATGTAGTACAGATCGCACTTTCACACTTGACAGTGCCATTGACACATTTTAGGAAGCGTCTTTGAAGAATGTAGTCTACCAGACGCGGGAGATGAATCGGCCGTGACAGTTCAATGATAGTGCCGAATTCGCCTTGGCACCTGAAAAGACGCCAAGCAAATCCATCATCATTCGGAATACACCAGTGTGTGAAATAAGTGTGACTAAAATAGTTCAAGGATGGTGTCAGAATCGCTTGGCACCTCTAGGCGCCAAGCTATTCTGGCACCACCCTTAAATTAAAGCCATTGGTCTACATCCAATGTATCTGTAATGTAGGACGGCAGCGTACGAATTTGAAGCTTTTAACCTCAGTATGATATGGGTTAAATTAGCACGGTCCATCCATTTACCACTGTAGTATTTTAACCCATTCAGCCCTGACGCACTACAGCAGGAGATGGGTTTGACCATGATAATTCAAGGGTAGTGCGGACAAGCGCCAAGCTCATCTTGCACTACCCTTGAATTATCATGGTCGATCCATCTCCTGCAACTGGTGCATAGTCATTCGATAAGGCCTCCAAAATTTGGGAAATACGGCCGTCGGGCTGAATGAGTTAAAAGTGGATGTGTTGGTCTGAAAGTTATTGGTAGAGAACGCAGGAAATGTCCACTCCTCACCGTCATTGACTGTACTGCTCCTGACTGCTGCTGACGATAAAGTTGGACGGAGAAGAGACTCATGTCCCAGTGCTCAAAAGGCCATCGGGCTGACGTCGGCCCGATGACCTTTTGCGCATTGGGGGTAATTACACGTATTTTCCGCCGAACTGTACCGTTAGGAGCAGTCAAGGGGTTAAAATAGACTGTCCTATGTCTGTCGTTTGACCTTTTCTGGCGCGGTTCGCAGATCCGGCTTTTTGACAGAACGCTTTGCTTGCCCTTGGGCGAATTCAGTTTATTTCAAAATGTGTTCTAGTCTGCGATGCTTGACCTTTACTGCTCAAGGTCGTAGGGTGCAGCATCGCAAACCAGTACTACGCACGTGTTTATAAAAAAAAAAATTATAAAATGCGCGCTGGTCTGTGATTTTGGACCTTACTAAAGCCGTAAGATCCGACATCACACACCAGCAAAACTAATTATATTAACGCATTCAAGGCGCCCCGCATACGCAACTATTGATGCGGAGCGCCTCGAATGAGTTCATGTGTTGAACTAACCCCCCCCCTCCCCCCTCACCCCCCCCCCCCTCCTCACTGTTGTTATTGACGGTTTTACGAGGCAGCTGAACACGGAGCCTTGTTTGGTCAGTACGGGTGCAAAGATCCACGCCGAAGGACAAACTGTGTACGTATAGTTGTCGTCCCCGCTTTCACTTTCAGAGCCATGTACAAAAGGTCCTCGGGCCCACTGCGGCCTACGACGGCCCGAGGGTATTAAATTTTGCTAGTGGCTTAGGAAACACTAAGCTACATTGTACCTACAACTGGTACATTTTAAAGGTCCCTTTCCGGCACACTGCTCGTCTCCCCTTGATTTGTTACCGCTGATCAGCGGTAGTTAATCGCGGGAGACAACCACTGTGCGTGGGTCTTTTTTTTTTGTTTTGTGGCAGTGCCGTAGGATTGACCCACACAAGTGGTTTCACAGATTTCTTGCGTGACCTTTCGCGTATTCACAAGAATTTTGCTGGTCAGTTTATTACTTTGAACATTACGTCCTTAAAGACGTACTGGGGAAATATTACACACCAGCAAATGCTAGCACACACATAATAGCTTATGATCAACCGTGATAGCTTGAGGGCACCATTTAGTGATCACTGAATTGTAATTCCTGCACTTGGCGCTGAAAGTGAAAGTGTAACGCTGTCCACTGCATGCTGACTTTGTCAGTTACGTCACTCATTCCACAATGTCGTCACCTCAGTTTCGATGACGTTCTTGGCAAAAGTGACAGTCGGCACTTTTGGCGGTGTGGACCACACAAAAAAGTCGATCGATTTTGAAAACGGTTGGGATTGGAAGTTGAATTCTGCATGATATACGATTAAAACACGATGTGATTAGATTTTGAATCGTAAAAGAAATTGGATGTTTTACACAGATTATAAGAAGAATTTTTATATCCATGCGTGATGTCACTTGAATTGTCTGTTGTACGAGTACGTTAGATGTCTACGTGTACAGAATACAAATTTGTCCAGATCTGTATGAGCTATATACGATACATGTCGGCCTACCTCCCCACTCCATCCGCCGCCCGCGGCCGGAAATGTCTCGCTACTTTCCAGTGAGCAGAAGGTCATCGGGCCGATGTCGGCCCGTGTGTCTTGTGTCACTGGGTTTTGCAATGTTCCATACCGTTGTCCTGGTTCTGTATTGTCTGGCCCGTCTTGGCGAGGCAATGAAGACTCGCACTCACGGAGACGCCGACAACCCAGCTCAACGTTTGGAGGGTTTCCGGTGTCTCAGTGAATACCCAGTGCGCAAAATGCCCTGGCTGTGCGCGGGGCCAACTGCGGCTGACGTCAGTCCCAGGGCTTCTCGCGCACTGGGCCAAAGGTAATGTTCTAATTATGGATTTGTATTGTACCAAGTACACGTACTGTGAAGTTCAGAAAATGTACACTGTAGGAGTTCTGAGCTCTGTGTTTTCAATTCCGCATATGGGGTAAGGTTTTCAAGACTACATTTTTTTTTTGTTGTTTGTTGCTAGAATAGTTTTATGACCAAGCTTGCATAAAATGGTGTGTATAACTTTATGCATGGCTTATTTTCCTAGCAATCATAGACGATGTTGCTGTACTTGCCTGGTATATACTAGTGTACATGACATTGTATGCACTGGACAAGGCTGTTTTGGAGCCACGATGACGCATCGGGTACGGGTACTGGGTAAGCCGTATCCCGAGTTGGACGCCAATGTAGCCTCTTTCACTTCCAGAGCCAAATTGTCAGACATCTCACGTGTATGATGGATCGAATATGCAAAGTCAAGTAAATTCTGTGACCATCTTGGCGTCTTTTCAGACCCCAAGGAAATCAAGCCTCAATCATAGTTCAAGGGTAGCGCCGATTAGCTTGGCGCCTGTGGCGCCAAGCTAAGCGGGCATTACCTTTGATCTATGGCGATCGATCCACCTCCCGCGATTGTAGCTGGAAGTGAGAGGAGTAGTGCCCAGATTCTTTCTGTTGTGGGTGTGTTCGCAATCGATCCAGATGTGTACATTAAGTTCTGTGCGTGTCTGTGTTGTACATGACCCTTCCTCCATCTCCAACCGATGTAACATACCTCTTTTCCTTTCACTTCCAGTGCCAGTTACGGGCGGTGGATCGACCATGATAGCTGACATGTAGTGAATGCTTAATCTGCCTGCGCTTGGATTTGTCATTGCGCTGTGACGGGACGTACATGTTAACATTTTATCATGTCCCGTTTGGGACGATTTTTTCTTCTCTTGAACTCGAACTTAAAAACTGATGAAGCACTACTACTAGTGGCAATCAGTTGTCATGGTCGGTCTGTCTCCCGCAATCTGTACAGACCGATAAGCAGATGATTGTAAAATGTGAGATGAACTTGTGGGTCTGAAGTGAAGGGGATCTAACCCATCCCCCCTCCCCTACCCCCTCCCTCCCCCCTCCTTCCTCCCACCCTTTCAGTGCGAACTGATTGGAGAGATGCTAAGCGCACAAGAGCGGAGCGAGCGTAGAATGACACTTTTTTGATTACGCGGCGAGTTTGCTGGAGAATCTTTAGATGCAGTGATCACGATAGCCTGCCATCTTGAAATGAACACCCAATGACCTCCTTCTGTCTGTGGAGAACACACGTAAATGTCTTTGGCAAGAGGCATAGATCCTCATGAGTCCCCGCTTACGCGGGGGCTCATGAGGATCTATGCCTCTTGCAGCCGGGTGCGATCACTGCATGACTTGACCGACAGAGAAAGAGAGCAGCCGCGACTGAGAGAAGCAGACGTACAAATGCCAGAGGTGAATGGTGGTGCTTTGGATGCGGATGTGTATGAACATGGGTGAGCTGGTCTGTGACTTTTGGACCTTACGGCCCTTAGGCCGTAAGGTCCAAAATCACAGACTAGCACACATATTAATGATATAAAAAAAAAGTTTCTAGTTCGATCGTGTAATGGTGTTGTTTTGTGGGGTTTTTTTTTTTTTTTTTTTTTTGGTGCGTGGAGACGAAAGACTATAATTTGTCAACGCGGTTTCTTCAGTGTTACAACATTGATGTTGAATCATAAAACCATTTCTGTTCAAATGCCTATGTTCCTAATTGCCACTTGTACAATTCATGTTCTTGTTATTCTTATTCGTGGATTTCATTGTTTCAAAATCAAGATATCTATAATCGTCAGAGTTCAAATCTTTACTTATAGTTAGTGATATATGTCACTTGATTCGTCATTAAATTTTCAAAAAAAATTGAGCGTTTTGTATATTCGTGGTGTGTGTGTGTGCGCGCGCGCATGTGTGTGTGTGTGTGTGTGTGTGTGTTTTCAGAAGAAGACTCGATCAGAATTGTGTGTGTGTGTGTGTGTGTGTGTGTGTGTGTGTGTAATCAGAAGATGACTCGATCAGAATTTTGTGTGTGTGTGTGTGTGTTATCAGAAGAAGACTCGATCAGAATTGTGTGTGTGCTTGTGTGTGTGTGTGTGTGTGTGTGTGTGTGTGTGTGTGTGTGTGTGTGTGTGTGTGTGTGTGTGTGTGTGTGTGTCCATTATGCCTGCGTTTCATGCACTCATCATCGTTAATAATACAGCGAAGGGGACAGGTCGACGATAAAAGTCTTGGGTGGTTGTCAGAATAGCTTGACGCAAACATGCTCCAAGCCATTCTAGCGCCATTCTTGAACTGCCATGGCTGATCCATCTCTAGTTGGAATGCATCTTTGCTTTAATTTTTTTTTTAGGCAGAAACGTGTGCACCACAAAAGATTTAATGATACTCCACTTGAAGATTAACAGATGTAAATAGTTACAAAAAACATAACCTCATGGACATCAATAAACGGAACGTTAGCCAAAAGCGTGCTGAATGCTATTTCTTTTATCGAAGGGTTTCAGCTACTTGTAAATCACCAGAAAGCAATAGTGCAAAAAGTTGTCACATGTCCCTTCAAATGATGTATGGGCCGTGTTTTTGGTGCATCACAGTGTGACACTAAAAGAAGACTGACCCGAGATTTGCCGGATATACGCAGCTTGTCCGATGTGATTTTTTTTGTCCTCCCATCGCCACATGCACTTCCGCCAAGGTAGATTACCCTACAGAAATCGCTGCCATCCCACCCCTGCAGCAGACGCCACCTCTGTCCCCTGAGGCACGGATCTTCAAATATCACCGCAGCGTGCATGAGGACAAGACGACCGGTGGGTCTTCCTTGCTTCACGCGCTTTTCCGGCTTAGGCAGAAAACGAAACGCACAAGCTGTGATGGATCCGGAATTAACTAGACTATCCGCAAGAGGCATAGATCCTCTTGAGCCCCCGCGAATGCGGGGGCTCATGAGGATCTATGCCTCTAGCCGGCTTCATTCGCATCCTTGTTCCACAATCGGAAAAGGTCTGATCAGTCTGAAAAAGATGTCGAAACAATTCAATATTCTTGTCGCTGGCAAATGCGGGAGCTCAGCGATCCGTTAACGTCTTGTTCGCCTAATCCCTTTTTCCCCCTGGAGTCCTGCTGGTGTCTGACACTGGTTGTCTGTGCTCACCAAGTTCCACGTGCAAAGATGCACCGAACTTCATGGGCTCCTGCAGTATCGGCGTGTGTGCGGGCTCATGGCATTCGACGTCGTATAACTGATAAACAGCGCCAGTTACAGAACTGTTCCTCGTGAAGGAGATCTGTACACGGGACGGGCCCAGTCATTCCAGCCTGTATTATTGTCGCATCGGCTTGTAATGCATTTGTTGCAAGAGAGAGACGGATTAAACATGACGCATTGTTCAGGGGTGTAGCACCTTCACGATCAGCTTGCTCGAAAAAAAAAATATTAGACGCTAAGCTTGAGCTAACGAAGTCGACAAACTTACGTATTGTCCTTAACCCCTTCACTGCCGAGATTTAAAAAAAAAAAAACGGGATTCAGCTGCGAGAGACATAAATCTTCATGAGCCCCGGCAGTTGCGGGGACTCATGAGGATCTATGTCTCTTGCTGACACTACTTTTTAATCGACGCTCCTCAGATGGCTGGCGTTGAATTAACGTAGATTTCAGAAATAAAGTATGCGACCGGTCGCAGTGAGGGGCTTACCAGGCCAGAGATTCTGAGACATTTTTTGACATGAGACCTTGCGACAGAAGGGACTCAAGTGACTCTGCACTATAGCTCTTGAAAGATGGAAAATGCTGGATGGTCCGCTGAGAGGAGGTGCTCCACGTACCCAGACTGATTGCTGAAGGAACTCGTCCGACAGCGCTCTCGGCTCCATTCAAATCACGACTGAACATTTTCCACACAGAGACAGATGTCCGATCGAGTAGTCGCGCGAAGGATAGCTAAAGCTAAAATCAGCCCAATGACCAAAGGTTGGTCACTGGTTGGTTTTTGTTTTAATATAACTGTCTGCTTATTGCAATCGAGACGTTCTGCGTTCGGATACGCGGCTTTATGCGGCACGTCTCGAACCGAAAGAGATGGATTGACTGTAAAAAGGAGGGAGGAGATGGAGGGGGGGGGGGGGAGCCGAGCTAACAATTAGGCACAACCCCGCAGTTGTTAGTTTTTTCCCATTATAGTTTGCGCTGTATGCCTAGCATTTTAATGAACACCAGCAAAAATTTGTAAGATTGCCACGGTTGTTTGCATGCGAACAACATGTTCTTTTGTCATGCGGTATCTCTCTGCCGCGGGGACACTCCCACTATTCTGACAAGCAAACAAACGCATCACTGGAATCATCGGAAACACTTTAGTAAGACCGTTCCTTTTTTTAAGATGCTCTGGCGCTTAAATCATTCAGCCCCGACACACCACAGCAAGACATGGATCTAGCCCATAGGCGCCAAGCTATTCTGGCACCACCCTTGAACTATCACGCTCGATCTGTTTCTGGAATTGTATTACAGTCCTTCAGAGGGCAACTTCAAAATTTGGGGATTTCGGTCCTTGGTGCAGAATGTGTTAATCATTCCATCCATTCTATTACCTCATTCGAGATGAGCTGCATTTGGATACGCGGCGTTACGCCGCAAATCCGGATGCGGCACGTCTCGAATGAATTAACCCTAGCGTGCACCCGATACCACTGGGTTAACCCCGGGTCGAGGGATCAAGAGGGTCTTGGTTATGAGCGATTGATTGTCATGCAACACACATGCACCTTCTTCATCAGTCACTGACAAGAACCAAAATGGTGTCCTACCTCTGAGGAAGTAAAATAGTCAGAACAATGCAGACATGTGCCATAGATTCTCATGAGTCTCTGCAGCTGCAGGAGCTCATGAAAATCTGTGCATCCTGCAAAAGGAAAGCATTTGCTGTTACACACCACACGTCTTTTTTTAAAAATTCACTCACTGACTTTAAAGCCAGATGGTGTTCTTTGTATCAGGAAGAAAAATTGATAAAGATAGTGTTTAAGCATCGAGGCATAGATTCTCATGTGCCTTTGCAGCTGCAAGGGCTTATGAGAAACAATACCACTAGCAAATATGAACCATTTGTCGTTATGCAAAACTCATCCACTTCTGCATCAATCAGTGACTTTGATCGAGATGGCGTCCGTCGACTGAAGAAAAACACGGAAGTAAATGGGGCTGAACATTGTGATCAAGAGGCGTAGATTCTCATGAGTCCCTGCGGCTGCAGGGGGCGCATGAGAATATATTTTTCATGCACATGTGATGCATTCGTTGTAATGCAACGCACGTCAGCTTTTTTGTTTTCATCAATCACTGATCTTTACCCAGATGGTGTCCTCCGTCTAAGGAAGAAAGAAGCTGAACTGGATAAGTGCAAGAGGAACAGATTCTCATCAGCAACTGCGGATGCAGGGGCACATGAAAATCTATCCCTATTGTAGATGGGAGCCAGTCGTTCTCATGATAGGCGTCCCAATTGTTCAACTTCAGGCTGAGGTCGACTTGTGTCTGAGGTCCTGTGACGAAGATGCATGCTTCAAGAAGAAGATGGACAGGAAGGAGAAGAAGATAAAGTGCCTGCATAATAACAAGTATTATTATTATTATTATTATTATTATTATTATTATTATTATTATTATTATCGTCATCATCATCATTATTATCATTATCATTATCATCGTTGTCATTATCATTATTTTTATTAATATTAATTTAGTAGTAGTAGTAGTAGTAGTAGTAGTAGCGGTAGTTGCAGTAGTAGCAGTAGTAGTAGTGTAGCAGTAGTAGTAGTAGTTAGTAGTAGCAGAGTTATTATTATTATGAGGATAAGGATGAAGTTGATGAGGAGGATGAGGATAATGATGATCATGATCATTATGGAGAAGATGTTGAAAAAAAAGAAGAAAGAAACAGAAGAACGAAGTATTTTAATTTAAAAAAAAAACTGTACAAGCAAGAGACATAGATCCTCACGAGCCGCTGCAATTACAGGAGCTCATGGGAATGATGTCTATGCCTCTTGCATGGTCTTATAAGCATCAATACCTCTCGCAGCAGCTCATGAGTATCCACGTCTAATGTGCATGAGAGGAGCTGGTTAAGTGACCGACACATCCACTCCCAATGCACAAAAGGCCATCGCGACCTCGGCCGCCGTTGGCCTGCGCACGGCTGTGGGCGGGCCAACGGCGGCCGCGGCCCGACGTGGGCCCGATGGCCTTTTGCGCATCGGGCTGTTGCTGTTCTCACCTTATTCATTCCGAGCGTTCTTCAATTCCACACAACGAAAACATTTGTTGTGTGAGAAGTAATCGGCCTTTTTTTTTCCCCACCACATTAATGCAGCGGGAATGTTCCGTGTCCGTGAATTGATCGGCTTGGCGAAAACACCACGAAAAGGTAGGGGACAAAAAGCTTGCACGGAACGAAGGCAGTTCAAATGGATTCTGTGCTGATTTCGTATTCGCGGTTTCTTAGTGCATGCCCACTGGGACCGATAATGGAGCCCGAGGTGTAACGACGCAAAATGAACTGTTGACCGGACCAGAAAAATAATGGTGCAGTGTTGTTGAAAAGGTAGCTGAGCATTCGGCTGAGTGGCTTCCAGCCCAAACAACCCAATGAATCGAGTAGATGCGGAAAAAAAAATTATCCGGAAGTTAATTCAGTGAACTGGTCGGTTCACGTTAATTATAGAACATTTCTGTGTTAACTCATTCAGCTTCAACACACCACAGCAAGACACGGATATACCTTGATGCCTATGGGCGCCAAACTATTTTGGTACCAACCTTGAACTGTCCAGGTCCATCTATAGTAATACAACCATCAGAGGACAACTTCAGACTATGGGGATTTTGACCTTAGGGCACACTGGGTTAACCACACGCAAAATTGTTCGTTTATATAGTTTATAACAAAGAGCGTCACCAACTAAATTAGTTCAAGGGTGGTTTCAGATTAGCTTGGCGCTTCGAACGCCTCTACCCACAACTTGTCAGTGTACAATCGTCAGAGGACGCCTAACAAATTTTGAAAAGGTGTGTCCATTGCTTCAAGGGTTAATTAACCCTTTGATTGTTACTGACGATGCCGATCGGCGGAAGAGACGCGTTACAACTCTTTTCCGCCAAAAGGTGTCGTCAGTAACAGTCAAGGGGTTAAAGTTTCGCGTCTTTTACTCCAAGCAGTATCGTCAGTAGCAGTCAAGAGTTTGATGAACAAGAAGAAAAAGCATCTCATGGCTGTATTAACACTTATCATTCGGAATACACCAGTGTGTGAAATAAGTGTGACTAAAATAGTTCAAGGGTAATGCCAGAATAGCTTGGAGCCTCTAGGCGCCAAGCTATTCTGGCACCACCCTTGAACTAAGGTCATTGGTCTATATCCGTAACTGTAAAGTACTGTAATGTAGCTTGCATTTGGCAGTGTACACATTTGAAGCTTTTAGCCTCAGTATGATATGGGTTAAAAAGGACCATCGCGGCCGATCATAACAACACGATTCAAGATTTTATTTTGATTCCTTTAGCCGCTAACGGGGTATGGATGAATAACGCAGCAATCAACACGTAAAACATTACCTCATCTGTGCACAGCACACTCTCAAATGAATGTTATACACGTTCAGTAAAGTATAAATATAGGAGAAAAAATAAAATGCATGCATGAATTACATAATATACACATAAAAACTGTAGCAGATTTAACACAAAAAAAATGTCTGTCAGTGGCGTTTACGTAAATGGCTCTTATGTATGTAACTTTACAACTCATTAGAAACTTCACAAAATTCAAGGCGTTTTGATTTTTTTAAATTATTTTATTTTTCCTCTTTTTATTCTTTTCTTTGTTGGGGTGGAGAGGGGGAGGGGGGGGGGGGCGTGGATGACAGTCGTTTGCAGACACTAAACATCGACTTCGTTTTACGATATTTCCAAGGTATAAATTTAAGTCTCTGTTGTGAAAACAGTAATATCAATGAGCATTGTATAAAACGCATGGTCAGTTGCTGGAGCTGGCCCATACGCCCGTGGATAACGCAGACGTGGGCCGCACTATGTATCGAACCGAGCATGATCCTGTTAATTACTACACAGCCCAAGATACCGATTAAACCTACGCCAGGATAATTGCGTCCAGTCCATCCATGTCACTTAGCGTCACTTCCGCTGCCCCCACCCCCATCCCCCGCCTTCTCTCTCTCTCTCTCTCTCTCTCTCTCTCTCTCTCTCTCTCTCTCTCTCTCTCTCTCTCTCTCTCTCTCTCTCTCTCTCTCTCTCTCGGCTCTCTCTGTAGTTCTGTCTGAAACTCATTGCCTTTAAACATTAAATCATGTTCAGGTAAGACCCAATTTAAACGTGCTTTGCATACGCACTTCCATTCCGCCTGACTTCACAGTTTGCCATATGAGTAATACTGCTGATAACACGTGAACGTCAATTATTTTCGCTTTCTCCTACTATTAATGCTATGCGCTCATTTATTTCCCTTGCTTTTTGTATTGGTGACAGTTACAAATTCTCCAACGCCATCTTTTTCTCCTTTCATTAATTCACCTTTTTTTGTTTGTTTTTTCCGTAGTTTTTCTTCCTCTGTTCTTCTTCTTTTTATTCTTCTTATTATTATTGTTATTATTTGCATGCTATGTTTATTTTCCTGTTATGTTGTTTTGTTTCCAGGACAGCTTGTAAGACATACATTGAGTTGCCTAATAGCTTTATCCTGAATAAAAAAAAGATTCATCATCATCATCATCATCTCTCTCTCTCTCTCTCTCTCTCTCTCTCTCTCTCTCTCTCTCTCTCTCTCTCTCTCTCTCCCATATCTCCCCAGTGCGCAAAGGCCATCGGGCCGACGTCGGCCACCGTTGGCCAGCGCCGCACGGCCGTGCGCGGGCCAACGGCGGCCAACATCGGCCCGAGGTCTTTTGGGCATTGGGTCCCTGGCGTCCGACTACGCCAAATGCCAGAGATAGATAAAGTTGCTTCAAGGTGATGAGGCACGAGTGACCTTGTGTGAGTCACTCTTTCACACTGCTTCAGATACCATACCAAGAGATAGATTGGCCATGATAGTTCAAGGGTTGTACCAGATTACGCCAAGCTACTCTGGCACTCGCCTTGAACTACCATACTCGATCCATCCCCCACGGGTTGACACTGGCAGTCCGCTTTTGACGCCTCCAGCCCTTGCAATATACATCCCAAAGTTAGAAATGAACTGGAAAGACAATTGTGAAACGTGAGCCACGAAGCCGAGAATTCGCACAACGGGGATTTCTCTTTATACCCAATTTAAATAAATGAGCGGAAACACAGTTTGACCAAGCGAGGGAAACTTTAACCATCCTGCGTCCCAATTAACGCTTTAAATGCGAGGCACGCCGGGCAGCATCATTAGGCTGTGCGTCTCTGCTGGCGTCACCCTTTCGTTGGACCGTCCACTCATTCTGTTTGGGCGACAAGACAGGGCCGGTACACCCGGGGAGCAAAAGGTCCTAGGGTCGACGTCGGCAGCGGTCGGCCCGTGGATCCTTTGCTTACTTGGCGACAGCCCGTTCCGGTGGTAATTAGCCTTGTTAATTGCTTCCACGAGTCATCTTAATTATCGGTACGACACGACTCGGTCAGCTCTGCCAGGGACCTCCTTGGGCTGGACTGAGGGGAAAGAAACGAGGTGAGGTGGCGGGTGGGGGCATGCTTGGATTGTATGTGTGTATATGTGGTGAGGGGGGAGTTAATGAGGTGGGAGAGAACAATGAACAATGAAACTTTATTTTACAACGGTAAAAGCATTTGGTTACAAAACCAATTTTCAAACTTGCTCTTGCTACAACTAAACTACAAATTACTCACACGCATAATCACAAACACGACAAGGGCCCAAAACATGTCACTAATTTTGAGCAATTGCACACGCACACACTCATGCCACACACAACACACACACACACACACAAACACACACACACACACACACACATACACGCACACTCACACACACATACACACACGTACACACACACACACACATGTTCTCTCTCTCTCTCTCTCACACACACACACACACACACACACACACACACGCACGCACCTCCGCACTCACCAACACACACAAACACATACACACACACACACACACACACACACACACACACATACACACACGCACACAAGCGCGCACACATACGCATACACGCACGCGCGCCCACACAGTTTAAACATATAAAAAATGGGTATGTGCAAGTATATTCTAAAGTAATTAAAAACGCACACATAAACCCTACACGTACTTCAAAAGAAAGATAAAATAGAAAAATACGCATTAATTTTCAGCATTACTGTTACTAGTGTTAGCATGCATACGGAAGAACATAACAATACTTACGAATTCAAAGGAGAAAAGAAATCCGTATTCCCAGACATCCATTCCACTTAGACACGGACATTTAATCAAAGACTTGCACGCACGTAAGCACGCACGCACACACGCACGCACGCACTTGCACGCATACGTACTTCATGTTGACGGTAGTGAAGTAGAAGCATATATATATATATATATATATATATATATATATATATATATATATATATATATATATATATATATATATATATATATATATATATATATATATATATATATCAGAGTGACTGAAAGCAATGCATATGGAAGCCCCCCCGAAGGGGGGCGTATCACATATCCACTGTTCCAGCCACTCAGTGCATGGGAATTTAAATCTAGGTCCCCTAAGGGGGGTCCAGATATTTAGCCGGTGTGGACAGCTGTTTCGGTCTTGGCGACCTCTTCAGCACACCATCGGCAATACTGGAGGAGGCAGGAAATTCTGCCTACCTGCATTGACAACCACATTTTACATATGCATTGCTTTCAGTCACTCTCTTAGCGCCCCCTCTCTTTCCTATCTCTTTTTTTTGTGTGTTTTGGCCACAGTAGATCTATGATCACTGGTCGATCATGCACATTTCTCTCCCCTGACAGTGCTATAACCTACTTTACTTTGTAACCTTCCTAAAATATTAGCACTGGCAGTCTCCCCTTTTCTTTTCATTTAATGAGAAGATAGTTGGGGGGTTTTCGTAAGAGAAAAATTAAAGTTATGTTAGCTGTTTTACAAATGACTCCGAAAAGTGGTGCAGAAAACTGTCTGATTTTCACACCTAGGGCATCATCATCATCATCATCATCATCAGTCCCTTGCCCGAACTGGGCGTTGGGGGGACTGAAAGGCAGCAGCAACAGACAGTGCTCTCCACTGAGTTCTATTTTGGGCGGTGGCAAGCAAGTCTGGCATCTCGAGTTCGGTCCATTCTTTTATGTTTGCGACCCAACTCTTTCTCTGACGACCTCGCCGACGACTTCCTTCGAGAGTGCCTTGGAGGATAGTCTTGGACAAGGTGTTGTGTCGGGTCACGTGGCCAAACCAAGCAAGCTTGCACCGTTTCACGGTTGCCAGAAGGGGTTCATGTGGGCCCACCAGGGAAGTGACGATGCTCCGTACATATTCGTTGGTCTTGTGCTCGCAGTACGAGATGCGGAGCAACTTCCTCAGGCACTTGTTCTCAAAGGCCTGGATTTTCTTTTCTGAGTCTGCAAGCAGTGTCCAAGTCTCACAGCCGTAGAGTAGAATAGACACTACGAGGGACTTGTAAAGCCTGTACTTGATGGTGAAGCTGATGGAGTTACTTCGCCTAGGGCATACAGATCACAATTGACCTAATCGTACCCGACAGCCGAGACAAACTGTAGGTTTATGTAAATACCGAATACAAAAAATCATGCGATTATTAACGAGAAGAGTGTTTTTTTCGTTAAAAAAATTCAATTGTTTTAAGATTAACCCATATAATGCGTGTAATTAATCCCAAAAACGTGAAAATATATTTTTTTCCAAAAATATCTAATTATCACTCAAAACGTTCTAGAGGTACAATGCTAGTTAACGAACTCATTCAATGTGTCCCTTTTATCTAGCTATATGTAAAATATCTAGTAAAAATAAGAAAAATTACGGACTCCAGTGAGGATCAATCGCTTTTTGCGAAACGGCCATTTTCTCTCCAATGAGCATCTTAATCAAAACATCGGAAAAAAGCACCCGAGATTATTCTTTTAGGGACAATATCCTAAAATGTCAACCTTGTCCGTTCTCAAATGCGGGCTCTAGTCGCTGTCACATCTTCACACACACACACACACACACACACACACACACACACACACACACACACACACACACACACACACACACACACACACACACACACATACACACACACACACACGCAAGCACTAGAACAGACACACGCACACACACACAATGCCTGGAGAAAAAATAAAAAGTAGTTAACCCCATCCAAGTCTCCATGGCAAGTACAAAATACTAATACATTTACAAGAAAAAAAGTGTAAACAGAAATCAGTGTTTGCATGTATATATATGTGCATCGGGTATTTACAAGAAATTACATGGGAAAGAAATGGTAAAAAGAGAATACACTGATATAGCTGTAGGGGGAAAATAGACACTTACAAGACAACAACTTCAACAAGTCTACGCTATGTACGTATTGAAGGTTTAATACACCAAAACGAAAAGCCATAGTCACGTGAGAAACGAAAAGCCATAGTCACGTGGTTTACTCTTTACAGCATTTCAAGTATTTCTGAGATACTTCAGCAGCTGGGTTTTCAATGTTCTAACCGATGGCGCTGCACTAATATCTGCCGGAACAGAATTCCATAATTTGGGCCCAGAACAGGACAAAGATGACTTGTAAATATCCAAGCGGGGCATTGTTACTAGCATATTGCTTCCTGGTGTTCGGTTGGACCTATGGGTAAAACGGAATAAGTTTTTGGTGAGATAAGTAGGAGATTCTGAGAGTGTGATTTTGAGCATGAATACCAGTTTATTATAGATAAAAAGTTTGTGAAGAGGTAAGACAGCTAGCAACTTGAATTTGATATCTGTATTAATGCTTTCTGTGGGTCTGTCAACAATGAGTTTAATGACCCTTCTGTGGAGCGAGTTGAGTCTTTTAAAGTTAGCATCACTACTCCCGTCCCAGATAGTAGAGGCATAATCCAACTGTGGCTGAATATGAGCACAATATAAACTTTTTCTAGTGGATTCATCAGTGAAAAATCTCAGTTTAGAAAGTAGGTATACATTTTTAGATATTGTTTTACAAACATTTGCAACATGATTCTGAGAGAGAGAGAGAGAGAGAGAGAGAGAGAGAGAGAGAGAGAGAGAGAGAGAGAGAGAGAGAGAGAGAGAGAGAGAGAGAGAGAGAGAGAGAGAGAGAGAGAGAGAGATGATGATGATGATGATGAATCTTTATTTATTCAGGATAAAGCTATTAGGCAACGCAATGCCTGTCTTACAAGCTGTCCTGTAAACAAACAATATAACAGGAAAATAAACATAGCATGCAAATATTAACATTAATAATAATAAGAAGAAGAAGAGGAGAAAAAAAACTACGAAAAAACCCACAATAATAATAATAATAATAATAATAATAATAATAATAATAATAATAATAATAATAATAATAATAATAAGATGAGGCAAAACTACGGGAAAAACCCACAATAAGGGAATCATCGAAAGGAGGGAAAAAAAATGACAATGGAGAATTTGTAACTGCCTCCGATAGAACGAAACGCGTGCACAGCATTAATATTATACTCATCTAAGACAGTGTCATAGAATCAGCAGCATCAATAGCGTATAGTGACACCGACAAGACAATAGATGATCAGGTAGCGAATGTAAGGAGAAAGAGAAAAATATTTGACGTTTACGTGTTATCAGCAGTATTATTCATATATGGCAAACTGTGAAGTCACGCTGATTGGAAGTGAGTGTGCAATGCACGTTTAAAATGGGTTTTATCGGAAAATGATTTAATGTTTAATGGCAATGAGTTCCAGACAGAACTACCAGAAAATAGAAGGCTTGACTTGTAGAGATCTATCCGTGGGCGGGGTAAGTGAAGCAAGTCATTCCTCGTATGTAGTTGATGCCGAGGGCTGAAGTTAAATATCATGCGCAGATATTCCGGGGCTTGACAATGAAATATTTTATGCATGAGGACGCATTTGTTAAATTTGAGTTGTTCCTTCAGTGGAAGCAGGCCAAGGGATATTATTTTCTCGTCCGTGGAAGTAGGGTTTGGAATAATTAACTTAACTGAACGACGATACAGCGAGTTTAGTTTTTTAAAATGAAATTCACTGCATTCGTCCCACAAAGAGGACGCATAGTCACAGTGGCTTTTAATGTGTGCGTGAAAGAACAATGTACAGCACTTTGTACTAAGAATATGTCTAAGTTTAGATAGCAGAAATACATTCCTGGACAAGGTTTTGCACAAACTGTCGATATGCGGCGACCAGTTCAGTTGGTCGTCAATTACAACTCCCAGTAGGCGGTGCCTGGATACTTGTTGGATAGGTTTATTGCCAAGTGACAGTTTCAGAGGGGCAGGATGTAGCTGACGCTTTTGGCGGGTTGTTATCAACATGCTTTTGGTTTTAGAAGAACTGATTAGCATGCGATTTTGCGTACACCAATCTGACACTTCATCGAGACTTTGCTGGTGGATACAATTGAGAGAGAGAGAGAGAGAGAGAGAGAGAGAGAGAGAGAGAGAGAGAGAGAGAGAGAGAGAGAGAGAGAGAGAGAGAGAGAGAGAGAGAGAGAGAGAGAGAGAGAGAGAGAGAGAGAGAGAGAGAGAGAGAGAATCAATGAATCAACGAATCAATGAATCTTTATTTTACAACGGTAAAGATATTAACAATGCCAGAGGCAATGCCATTTTTCAAATCTGCCGTTGCTACATCTACAACACAACAATTACATTACATTATTACATGTATAGGACCAACGCCTACGGGTGTGTTGGGGGAGGGGGAGCAATGGTAAGGAAGAAAGAAAAAGAAAAAGAAAAAAAGAAGCAACAACACAGCAGCACTAGACATACACAGCAGTAGAATGGGTACATTACTAACAATGATATTTACGTATAGAAAGCAAAGCTTGCAGATAGTTATGGCAGCGAAGATAAATGTTTAAAAAGACTTTTCTTGAAACATGATACCGTTGGAGTGGTCTTCGTTTGCGATGGAAGAGAATTCCACAAAGTCGCCCCCGAGAATGCTAGACTGGTTTTTAATAAGTCTATTCTGGTTTTGGGTACTACATACATGCTGTTTGTATCGCCATAGCGGGACTGTGACCGGACTAGCAGCTGGGTTAGATATTCCGGAGTGTTGTCATTCCGAATCTTGAAAAGAAGAACACCTTTGTTGAATGCAAACTGATTCTTGAGAGAAAGAAGTCCCGCTTTGTGAATCTTATCATCCGTTGTCAAAGTAGGATCAGGTAAAATTAATTTCGCTGCTCGTCTGTGTAAAGAGTTCAGTCTTTTTAAATGTACATCTCTGCAGCCATCCCACACCGTGGAAGCATAATTAATGTGGGACTGAATATGTGCATAATAAAATAATTTTCTGGTTTCAAAGTCAGTGAAGTGCTTCAGTTTGGACAGCATGAAAATGTTTCTTGAAACAGTTTTACACACTTTATGTGTGTGTGCCTGCCACTTGAGCTGATCATGTATGATAATTCCAAGGAGGCGGTGTTCAGACACTTGCTCAATAGAATTGCCTTCGAAGGACAAATCAAGTGAAAGGGGGCTTAGTTGGTGTTTTTGGCGTGTCGCGATTACCATTGACTTAGCTTTTGCTGGATGGATACTCATTGAGTTACGTTCACACCAAGCGGACACCTCATCAAGGCTCTGTTGTAAGTTTTCTGCAACCACATTAAGGTTTTTATTTGCCGTGTAGATTGAAGTATCGTCAGCAAACAAGTCCCATTCGACAGATTCGGACGTTAGGTGAAGAGGCAGATCGTTGATGTATAAACAAAACAGAAGAGGCCCTAACACTGACCCTTGAGGTACTCCACACTTAACCTCCTTCACTTCAGAGTGTGATCCATTAACTACAACCTTTTGAGAGAGAGAGAGAGAGAGAGAGAGAGAGAGAGAGAGAGAGAGAGAGAGAGAGAGAGAGAGAGAGAGAGAGAGAGAGAGAGAGAGAGAGAGAGAGAGAGAGAGAGAGAGAGAGAGAGAGAGAGAGAGAGAGTTCAATGCGAATTTCACATAAAACTAAATAATCTCTATACATACGGCAAAAATACGACTCGAAATGTGCTTCCGACGAACGGTTCTCTACCGTGTTTGCCCAACGTTTCAACATTCTGCAGCCATCGTGCAGAAACTCGCCCTGATGCAGACATTCACAAAAACGTCAATTTTAACTTGGGCCTCACGTTTTCAGTTCGGTAACGGAATTAATTTTTTTTTTTTTTAAATAATAGTCAGTTTCGTTTGAAACGAACGATTGCCAACAACGGACGACTGCCAACAACGGACGAGAGCGAAATTACGGCGGTTAACCAGTTTACAACAGTCCCCAGAGGGCTCATGAGGATCTATGCCTCTTGGAGATGTTTGGAGTGTTGTCTATGCTCTGAAATCGCTCTAGTCGTTCGTTGTTGGTAGTCGTTCGTTGCAAACCAAACCTGACTATTGTGGGAAGACAGGGAGTGGTTTCATCCCGCTCCGGTGTCTTGCCAAGAGCAACATCACCATCAGACGTCACGTCTTCTGCCAGTATCAGTCTATCTCCCATGGCCCAGGGAGCCCGGCGTACGAGTTATGTCCCCCTGACAGCGGCTCCGAGCGTCAACAGACGCTCGGAGCCGCTGTCAGGGGACATAACTCGTACGGACGGTTTCCTGGGCCCTCCTGTGGTAACATCCGCTCCTGACGTTTGTCTCCAGAGTTTAACGCAGGAAGCCTCTCTTCAGCGAAAAGCCGGGATGAATTTCGTCTTAAATCATTCCATGCAGTTGTACCCAGTGCGCAAATGGCCATCGGGCCGACGTCGGCCGCCGTTGTACCGCGCACGGTCATGCGCGGGCTAACGGCTGCCGATGTCGGCCCGAAGGCCTTTGCGCACTGGGGTATTAGTTGATACAGTTTTATCATGCCAATTTTCGGTATTTTTGCGTCGTTTCTCCGCGTTCTTGTCTGTATTTTGTTTATTTTCCCTTTGCTTTTCATAGCCTGGTCATTTGGGACTTTACCCATAAACCATAAACATTCGTATTCGTGTACATCGCTTGTTGATCTGTGTCCTCACCGCCGTGGACGAGGTCCGTCATTAGTAGGCGTTCAGCTGCAAACAAAACAGAACAGAAGTAGAGTGAGTCACGCACAAACGACAGAAATCAACAATCCTCGGCTTCACACCAGCAGAGAACCTGTCACATCTGTGCAAGGCATTGAGCGCCAAAAGCGATAGCACGGTTCAAGGAGACGCGGCATGAAGACGAATCCTTGCACTCACGAAATGTACTCCCCTCACCTCGCGTTTAGGAGAAGGTTTGCTGGGGGTTCAGCTTCGGTGAACCGGTTCTGCACTCATTTATTGACAGACGTACGAACGGCGGGGTTCATCGGTTCCAGTCCGGAAAAAATAACGAAAGCGCGCAGTCGTACTAGATAATGAATAAAGTCAGGATACTGCATAGAGTGTGCCGGTCTTTGATTTCTATCCTCAGGACTCGGGAATAAGGTCTAAAATCCCAGATCGTCACACACTGCATTCACTCGAATGACCCTCCTCTGTCGGTTTGCCTGCGGATTGTTTCACTAGCACCTGATTGTACGGAGGGTGTGAAGTTTCGTCAGCTGTTGCACACTCATTTTCAACAGAAGAATTCTCCAAATGAATTTTTTTTTTTAATTACGCGGCGTGCAGGTGTTTTTTTTTTTTTTTTTTTTTCCATGCATCATAACCCTTTGGCTGTCGGTAACGCTTTTTGTCGAGGTGATTCCTGGTTAACTCGAATGAATCGCCTCGACAGACAGCGCTACCAACAGCCAAAGGCGTATTTCAGACATGTATTCTTATTCTACACCTACCCGGCGTCACTTGAAATGGCGTACTGCCCAGCTCGACTCGTGCGACAGTTTTTTCGTAACACGCTAAAAGGACTCTCTCTATTGCTACCCTAGTAGCAAAACGTATTCGGGCCCACGAAGGCCGCAGTGGGCCTGCGCACGGTCATGGGCCCGAGGACATATGCCGAACAAGTGTCATTTCAGTTGACGCAACCCTCGAACGTTCATGGCCGATCAGTGACCTAAACTGTAATGCAGTCATCAGAGGACAAGTACCGGATTGGGAGATTTTTCCTCGAGCCCACTTTGCGAGGTATTGGATTTGCGCCCACTGTGCAGAATAAGCCCTTCTAGTCGCTGTCCGCTTCGGTGGTCAAGCCGTCCGGTCTATGCTGACTGACGGCCGCTCTCTGGGGACACTCGTCAAGTGGACAGGGGGACGGCATCCCACGATCAGCAAACGACACTCCACTGCCGTCCACAGCGACTTAGAAGGGCGAAGTCAAGTAGTTTCTGATATTTGCAGGTTTGTCTGCCGATATCCTATTGTACTGGCGGTAGCAGTAGGCCTCACTTGGATCTTCGGAAGAAGAAAGAATAGTTCCCGCTAGTCTTTCTACGTGGTCGAAACTTTGCAAAGAAGGACAGAAAGAAAAAAAAGAATGAAAGACGAGAGAACAAAACAAAGGCAACACACACAAAGAAAGTATACTTCTCGAGAGGGTGGGTGTGTCCGAATGCATACACTGCACCGTTATTGCTGTGCTGGTCTGTGATTTTGGTCCAAAATCACAAACCAGCTGATATAGAATAAAGAAGAGAGAGAGAGAGAGAGAGAGAGAGAGCGAGAGAGAGAGAGAGAGAGAGAGAGAGAGAGAGAGAGAGAGAGAGAGAGAGAGAGAGAGAGAGAGAGAGCCTGAACCAAAAGCAGGGGTTGAATTGTTCCATTTTCAGCACAAAGCATCTGTTGAGGCCGAGAAGGCGTGACTAGGTTGCTAGTAAGTTGGGAGATCACAGTTTGGCGCGTGCATATCGGTGACAGAAGTTTGCGCTTGTACATCCATGGAAAACAAAACATATATTTTTGAACGATTTGCTGAGCGGTAAGCACGTTTGGGGGCTCAAGGGGCTTGCCTGGCTAATTGGCCATCGCTTAAGTCTATTAATGTGAGTATAGTAATAGACTTACGGCCATCGTCAGTGTGTTTCAGTCCTGCTTGCTTGCTCGATGGGCTGACTGACTGACTGACTGGTTGATGGATGGATGGATGGATGAATGCATGGATGGATTTATTGATTTATTGATTGATTCATTGATTGATTCATTGATTCATTGAATCTTTGATTCATTCATTGATTCATTGACATATAATATAAGAAGTGAAAAAGATATCTGAACAATGAACAATGAACTCTTATTTAACAACTGAGAGTGTTAAATGCCAACCTAAACTTATAGAAGACGAATATGGTGATTGTTTCTTTTCATTTCTTTTCTGTTTCTTTTCCCCACAACTCACGATCATCTTTGGGCTGCTCCTGAGGGCTACAACTTCCTCTAGCCTTTTCCCCACAACTCACGATCATCTTTGGGCTGCTCCTGAGGGCTACAACTTCCTCTAGCCTGCACATTGTCTTAACCCATCCTAAATCTCACTGGCTGTCAAGCGGATGTATAATTACATGAAGAGATGTGAACATGCTTGCTGGCTGTGTGACAGAGGGAACTGAGAGACTATTGATTGTGCGGTCACTCGACTCCTTCCATCCGCGAGAGGAAAAGATTATCATGAGCTGCTGCGACTTCAGTCGCAGGGGCTCATGAGAATCTATGCCTCTTGCAGCAGAAAGACACAGCAGAAATTTTAAAAGAAACTAAAAAGTTGGCCGAAATATCGTAAACGCCGTTCTCTAAAATGTCCATCATTTTGAAAAATTAAAATAAAATAAACAAATTCATGACCTGAACGTTGGTTTATTTACCTTTGCACTCAGGGTCGCACCCGTTTACTTCATCTCTGTCCCACAAATGGAGGAAACTGTGGGGGTTAAAGCTTGCGGTTGTTCGGTCACTGCCCCGCCTCTCGCCTTGACAATCCCATCATAGAAATTCACTTAGCCGTCACCACTGTCCGCATAACGCGATTCATCGCTTATCTGATTAGTGACAATTGTACGAGCAGTGCTCCTGTGTTTGTAATAATTTTGGCACTTTGCCTGCTCGCTCCCGTTACTTCCGGATTGTGTCACTGCGCACTGAAAAGGACAAACGCCCTACACCCCCTTTTTCAAATGTATCACCGGAATAGAAAAGAAATCACCAACAAAGAAAGGAACAAGCTAAGAAAGGAAAAGTACAACACAGTTCATAAATTCACGGGTTTTAACTTTGGGTTTTCTGACTGTAAAATGTTAAGTACGCATGAGGTCAGCATATTCAAAACAAAATAAACAAGATGGGATGATCCATAACCCACAAAGTCCCTTCTATATGAGAGCTGTCCTCGCTGTCAAGGGTCTCTACCTTTTGTCGTTGACCTGATTCTGGTGCTATTGAACAAGATGAGGATTTTATCCCAAAGTCTACCGTATTGTTTGGAGCTCACATGCGTTTTTCTTTTAGGAACATTCAGAGCTGTTCATATTTTTAAGCTTATCCTTCTGATCCATTTTCCTCCTCTCTAAGCCAACATCAGATCAACATACACGCCGGCACACACAAATAAAGACGGACACATGGTGCTTCCCGCCATTAGTACGCTCTGTTGGCTGATGTAGCGACAGGAATTCTGAAGATGAATAGCACGAGTAGCAAAATGACGTCACTAAAAGCTCGACGTCATGGCATCGCTAGTCTCACGACGCCCTGTAAACAGTGACGAAATTGATGTTTCACGTCACTCACCCGAAAGGTACGCAGCCTCTTCCAGGGCTGACTGTTTTGTTTCACACAGCCTCTTCCAGGGCTAACTGTTTGATACGACTATATCATCATCATCATCATCAGTCCCTTGCCCGAACTGGGCGTTGGGGGGACTGAAAGGCAGCAGCAACAGACAGTGCTCTCCACTGAGTTCTATTTTGGGCGGTGGCAAGCAAGTCTGGCATCTCGAGTTCGGTCCATTCTTTTATGTTTGCGACCCAACTCTTTCTCTGACGACCTCGCCGACGACTTCCTTCGAGAGTGCCTTGGAGGATAGTCTTGGACAAGGTGTTGTGTCGGGTCACGTGGCCAAACCAAGCAAGCTTGCGCCGTTTCACAGTTGCCAGAAGGGGTTCATGTGGGCCCACCAGGGAAGTGACGATGCTCCGTACATATTCGTTGGTCTTGTGCTCGCGGTACGAGATGCGGAGCAACTTCCTCAGGCACTTGTTCTCAAAGGCCTGGATTTTCTTTTCTGAGTCTGCAAGCAGTGTCCAAGTCTCACAGCCGTAGAGTAGAATAGACACTACGAGGGACTTGTAAAGCCTGTACTTGATGGTGAAGCTGATGGAGTTACTTCGCCATATCCTGTCCAGCCTGGCCATTGCGGATGTTGCTGTACCTATCCTGATACGGATCTCTGCTATGCAACTACCGTCTTTGGACAGGGTGGCTCCCAAGTACTTGAAGCTATTGACCTCTTCTAGCTTCTGGCCGTTCATGTGAATGTTGCTGCTGCTGTCGCTTGTGGTGTTGATCATCACTTTGCTTTTATCCGTACTGATCTCCATGCCATAAGACCCTGCGCTACTTGAAAGTTGATACGACTATATTATAGTGGATTCAAAACTTGCAAAATTAATTAATTATTATTTTAGAAAGTTGTAGAGGTACAAAGCTGGCTAGCAAACTCATCCAATGTCTTTCTCCAATCTAGCTATATCCAAAATTTCAAGTAAATATGACAATAATTACGGACTCTAATCTCGGTCAACCGACTTTCTATAAACGGTCTCTTATGTCTTCAATGAGACATTAAGTTACAACATGCTCGGAGGCTCTCTTAGCCACCCCTTAAAAAATGTATTTCACCAAGTTTCAAGCTTGTGCGTGCAGCAATATCTGAGATTCTCGTGTCTGCACACATACGCGCGCTCGCCCACACACACACACACACACACACACACACACACACACACACACACACACACACACACACACACACACACACACACACACACACACGCGCGCGCGCGCGCGCGCGCGCGCGCGGCCTTTCGAAGCAGTGAAACTCTTTTCATACTTTATCAGATTCCAGACCAAAAAAGGTGATTGCCAAGCGTGTGCAATGCAAAAACATTCCTCCAAAGGAAAGAAACGCTCTTAGAACTGAAGATAAGATAAGATAAGATAAGATAAGATACTGTTTATTGCCATTTGCCTTAAGAACATAAAGCATAGGAATGTGTGTTGGTGTCGTTACAATTACAAACATCACAGTAAAAAAAAAAAAAAAAAAAAAAAAAAAAAAAAATCAATACTCTGTCACACAGATCCAATGCCCTACACACCCTGTAAAAACTTTAAAGCTAAACAACTGATATCACAAACCAATACATACCATACACACCCACGCTCATCTTCCACACACACACACACACACACACACACACACACACACACACACACACACACACACACACACACACACACACACACAAACACACACACACGCCTATTAATCCTAGGCAATCGAAATGAATTAAAGGTATATCGTTTAAGAAGAAACCAGAATATCTTAGAGTAAATGTCACTAATTTAGTGATCACAGTTGGAAGTAAGACTGGTTAATATATATCATAAGACTAAGCTAATACTGAAGGGTTGGGCGAAGTGCTCTGTAGGTCGGTCACATGACTCCATGCACATACGCACTCTCACTCAGTCATTCACGCAAACATCAGTCGGCCTCGGCAATGAATCTCTATGATCGGCCCACAGAGCACACCATGGCACGCTTATGACACAGAAAGGGCTCGGACAGCACTAGGATAAAAACTGTTACTAAAACGGTTTGTCCGTGCTTTGAGGGCAGAGTAGCGGCGACCAGACGGAAGCAGGTTAAAGAGACAGTTAGCCGGGTGTGTAGTGTCGCGTGCAATAAGCCCTGCACGTCTAAGCAGCCGCTGTTGGTACACACTGTCAAGGCTTGGCATGTCTTTGCCGACTATTTTGGATGCTGTCCTGACGACACGGTTCAGTCTGTGTTTTTTCCCGTGCAGACGCACTGCCATACCAGACCGCGATCGAGAATGTCAACACACTCTCGATCGCGGCCCGGTAGAAGTGCTCCATGCCAGTTCTGCTCACACCAAAGGCCCTCAGCCTTCTCAAAAAATAAAGGCGCTGCTGTGCTTTCTTAACAATGTTCTCTGTGTTTTGTTCCCATTTAAGATCATCGGAGATGGTGGTTCCCAGAAATTTAAAATGCTTAACAGTTTCTACGGTTTGATCGTGAACTACAAGAGGGGAGAGGACAGTTTTGTTACGTCTAAAGTCCACTATCAGCTCTTTTGTCTTACCGACATTTAGCTCCAGATTGTTCTGGTCACTCCACTGCACAAGCTGATCGACCTGCTCCCGGTATTGGGATTCATCACAGTTTTTTATCATTCCCTCCACTGTGGTATCGTCGGCAAACTTAAACATTTGCGTGCCCTCCCGACTCGCTCTGCAGTCGTAAGTGAAGAGCGAGTACAGCAGAGGAGACAAAACGCATCCCTGGGGGGTGCCCGTGGACAGGGAAATACAGGAGGACACACGGTCCCCCACTTTAACGACCTGCGGACGATCCAGGAGAAAGTCGAGCAGCCATAAGCAAATGGACTGTGGAAAAGAACCAATCTGTTGTAGTTTATAAAAAAAACTTGGAAGGGACAATAGTGTTAAAGGCACTGCTATAATCTACGAAGAGAATGCGTGCGTATGTGTTAGGTTGCTCTAGGTGCTGAAGAACATGAAATAGAGCCAAAGAGACAGCGTCCTCTACAGATCTGTTCCCTCTATAGGCAAACTGATGTGGGTCAAAACACGGGTCAATAAGTGACTTCATGAAACACAAGACAAGACGCTCAAGTGATTTCATGACGACGCTGGTTAAAGCTACTGGTCTGTAGTCGTTTAGACATGTCACTTTAGTTTTCTTTGGAACTGGAATTATTGTGGATCGTTTGAAGCAGTTTGGCACTTTGCGCTGACTAAGTGACATATTAAAGATGTCAGAAAACACACCAGCAAGCTGATCTGCACAGTGCCTCAACACACAGGGAGACACATTGTCAGGTCCAGCGGCTTTTCTAATGTTTAGATGCTGAAACACAGCCTTGACGTCAGAGTCCTCAACAGTGAAGGCCACGGAGCTGTACTCACTGGTTGTCTCCCCAGGATCGCCAGGCATAGCGGGCCGAGGGAGACAACCCGCGCGGGCATTGCCATCAGAAGCATGCACAGAGTCCACACTGACCATGTCGTCCCCGCAATCGCCCCGTGAAGCGAGTGGAGGCAGACAACCAGCATGGGCACGGTCATCAAAATCACACACAGTGGGGGGCTGAAAGTTGGTCACACTGGCTATGTCCCCCCCATCGCCATGTAAGGCAAGAGAAGGGAGACAACCAGCGTGAGCACTGTCAACAAAATCACACATAGTGGGAGGCTGAAATTGAAAATTGTCCACACTGGTTATGTCCCCCCAATCACCACGTGAAGTGAGTGGAGGGAGACAACCAGCGTGGGCGCTGTCAGTGGAATCATGCACAGCGGAGGGCAGAAAGTTGTCCACACTGGTCATGTCCCCCCGAACACCACGTGAGGCGAGAGGAGAGAGGCAACCAGCGCGGGCACTGACAACAGAATCACGCACAGTGGAGGACGGACTAGTGTCCACTCTGGCCGTGTCCACCCAGCCGCCACTCGTAGCGAGTGGGGGAAGACAACCAGCGTGGGCACTGCTGTCGCTATTGACAGGGAGGCCAGGCACAGACGAGAAAGCAGAATTGTTCCTCCTATCAAACCGGGCATAAAACTCGTTGAGGGTGTCCGGCAAAGCGGTATCATCGGTGTCGGCAGACTTGGCGTGCGGCTTGTAGTCCGTCATTCTCTGGATCCCCTGCCACAGAGCCCTGGGGTTGTCGGTAGCCAGGTCATCCTCCAGTCGCTGACGGTAGCTGGCTCTGGCCGACTTGATGGATCTGCCTAGGTCATATCTGGCCTTCCTGTATCGCACCCAGTCGCCACTCCGAAACGCCTCCTGTTTCTCTCGCAGTTTCTGACGAGTGTCAGCATTAAACCAGGGCTTGTCGTTTCCATAGCTTTTGACAGTTTTTGTGGGAATGCACAGACGTTCACAAAAGGTGACATAGTCACACACAGTCTCAGTGTATTCATGAATGTCAGATGCGGCCTCTTTAAACATGCCCCAGTCTGTGCACTCAAAACAACCACGGAGCGTTTCTAGGGCGTCGACAGTCCACTGCTTCGCTGTGCGCTGCACGGGTTTGACACACTTAAGTGTCTGTTTATAGGTTGGCACGAGGTGAATCATCACGTGATCGGAGTACCCAAGAGCAGCACGCGGAATCGAGCGGTACGCGCCCTTGATAGCTGTGTAGCAGTGATCTAAAGTCTTGTCGCCCCTAGTGGGGCACGTAATGTGCTGTGTGTACTTTGGCATTTCCTTTCTAAGATTGGTTCTATTAAAGTCTCCAACCACGATCATCACTGAATCAGGGTTAGCGTTTTCTGTTTGGGTAAGAATGTCTGCAAGCTGTGCAGTAGCAGTGTTAGCATTAGCTTGGGGTGGGATATATACAGATGTCATAATCACAGATGAAAATTCTCTGGGGAGATAGTATGGACGGCAGTCAATGATAAGAGTCTCTAAGTCAGCAGAGCAGGATTTAGACAGTACCTTGACATCACTGGACAAGTACAACATAACTGTGTTGCACTTTTTTTTTAGAAGTGTGTTTCTTTGTTGTTGGTAATTTCCTTATTTTGTTAGCATCTCAACGTCTGCCAGTGACCGCAAGTGTTTAACCCTTTTCATCCTGATACACCCATTGCTTGAAATAAAAGTGGCTATGATAGTTCAAGGGTGGAGCCAAGGCTATTCTGGCACCACCCTTGAACTAAAATGGGTGATCTATCTATTATTCAGTAATGTAGCTTTCATAGGACAATCAGACAATTTCTTTTTTTTTTTAAATCAGCCTCAGGTTGTAATGGGTTAATAAATTCATCGCCAGACCACTCCGTCGTTTACTCGAACACAGCTTACAAGATAGGGCCAAGCAGAGGTATAGAACCTCATGAGCATCTGCACAAGTTGGGGCTCATAAGGCTCTATGCTCCTTGCGGTTGGGTGCTCACTTAAGGGGTTAAACCGTTAATTACATGGGCGGAGGATTGGTCACCATTTTTTTTTTTTTTTTTTTTTTTTTGTGGAGCAGAATGCACAAGTCATAATTTGCACATCACTCTTTCGGTAATTCCGCTAGCTAATTTAACCCCAAGGTCGAATTTCCCAAATTGTGGGTGTTTCACCTAACGACTATGTACCAGTTGCAGTAGATGAATCGACCATGGTAATTCAAGCGTATTACCGGATTACACTGGCGCCTGACTTTTCATGAATTATCTTGGTCGATCCATCTTATGCTGTAGTGCGTGGGGGCCTCAATGGGTTATCCTTTGCATTGCCAATCACGCGGTTATCCTTTGCATTGCCACTCACGCAGTCATCCCCCTTCTGTTCACACAAGGCAAAGATTGTCGTGAGACTGCGGTGGAGGCACTATTTTGTTGCGACTGAACGGAGGAAACACTAACACCCATATGCAAGAGGCAAAGATCCACATGAGAATCTATGCCTCTTTCTACCCCTATTTTTTTTTATCCTTGGACGGCTCCGGTTCTTTGGTGTTAACCCATTTAGGGCCCGACGCCATACAGCAGGAGATGGATTGACCATGGTAATTCTAGGGTAGTGCCAGATTGGCTTGGCGCCTGAAGGCGCCAAGCTAATCTGGCACTACCCTTGAATTATCACGGTCGATAAATCTTCTGAAACCGGTACATAGTAGTCGTTAGGTGACACCTCCAAAAACGTGAGAATTGTCGCCCTGGAGGTTAAATGGGTAAAATTAACTCATTCTACCCCAACACCGAAATCCCCAAATTTTGCCGAAGTCCTCTCAAGACTGCACTCTAGTGCAGGCCACAGATCGACCACGATAGTTCAAGGGTGATGCCAGACTAGCTTGGCGCCCATAGGCGCCAAGCTATTCTGGCATCACCCTTGAACTATCATGGTCGATCTTTATCTTGCTGTGGTGTGTCTGGGGTAGAATGAGTTAACACAGATATCAGGACACACGAACTGCACTCACGGACAGTGAAGGGGTTAAAGACAAAACGTGTGTCACGCTGGTATGTTACACTCCCAAAACGCCATGATTCGCAATTACGGGATACACACCCAACACTTTGTCAAGCCTTCCTGCCAAATACAGAATTCAGCCATTTCAGGCTGTAAGACCATGGGAACTCCACCTTTTTTTTTTTTTTTTTTTTTTTTTTTTGAGCAGAAATGTGGAAATAACTTTTTGGGGCGAACCCTTCAGCAGGAACGGACGGAAGAGTGGGTGGCACACTGGTTGCCTCGCTCGATTCGCTAACGCTTCAGCTGTAGCGAATCGAGGGATGCAACCAGTGTGAGTGGGCGGGGCATGGTCAACTGTCGTGGTACGTGAGTGCCGTATTTTGGGGTTGTATGGCTCGTGACAAATTGTCGTAAAACTAATAGTCTCGATTGAGGGTGGGGATGGGGTGGGGGGGGGGGGTGGTGGTGGTGGTGGTGGTGGTGGTGGGGGGGAAGAGTGGGGGGGGGGGGGGGGGGCGGGGGCGAGGAGGGGTGTCCACAGAGACTGTTATGTGCACCAACGGCGGGGACGGCTCTGCCCAGGCGCAAAGTACAACCAAAGAAATTCTAACCCTCCTTGAGCTATCATGATTAGTCCATCTTCCGCTGTGGTTACAAATCACAATAACAAATCAAATAGCTCTTTTTAAAATGTATTTATTTATTTATTCATTTATTTTTACTTTTTTTTATTAATTTTATTTATTATTATTATTATTTGTTTTGTTTTTTGTTTTGACATCGAAGTCTTAGTGAAAACATGACACTACTCTCCACCTTCGGCACAGATCCTCATTAACACGGGCATCAGCAAGTGGTTATGAGAATCTGTGTTTCCGGCAGCTCGAGGGCTAATCGAGGGACTGATCGACTTTTCACATTCATCACGCCGAAACCAGAAACTTCAAAAGCTCTGAGGCAAATCCACTTTGCGACAAATCCATTTAGCAACGACATCATTTTTCAAACTGGCTTCAAAATGAAGAAATGATCCAATTTTCCATGTCTGTATAATAACGCCCTTAGTAGATAGAGCTTCCGATAACCACCGGCTGCACAAGGAACACAAGGGTAAATGTGACTAAAAATAAAATAGTCGATCAGTATGAAAAGGTACCTCCGTTCGTGAAATTTCTGGACGTGAAAAATGCAAATACACGCCATTCAGTTTCGCCGAACGGCTTCGGCAGTAGCAGTCACTTTTGCAGCTTTCGCAGCTATTGATGCCGGCGCCGCCTTGTATGAGTTAAAGTAATGCTGTGACTGCTGTCAAATGAATATGCTGATTTAAATTGCGTGCTGGTCTGTGTTTTCATAACTCAAGGCACAAGGCCATAAGACCCAGAACTCACAGACCAGCGCAGACATTTACTGGACAAGAAGAATGTATGCCAAAGAGTACAGGCTTCGCCCTGGTATACGTACATTAAAGCTGGACACGGGGCTGAAATTCTACATAATACATTCAACGAATGGACACGTGTGCACCTTTCTGTTTTGCCGACGTCACTGAGTGGACGCCTTCCGGCATACACAGGCAGCGGGTTAGATCCTCATGAGCTCCAGACGATACGTGTACAGCTGCAAGAGGCCTAGATACCCATAAGGTTCCTGCAACCGGCAAAGCCCGGCCCTTGAGGGTATACGCCGCTTGGAAGTGTGCGGAATTCACTGGCAGTCGGCCGGTCTTGTTAAGAGACCGATTGCCTTGGATTTCCGTCCCTTATCCAAAGACCTCTATTTTTTTTTTCGATCATTCTTGACGTGTCGTACATTCCACAGCCCGTCCAATCTGCTAGTGGCATAGATTCTCATGGGGCCATGCTGTCGCAGGGCCTCATGAGAATCTATGCCAATTGCAAGCAGGGATTGGCCTGTTTTCCACCACAGATTGATTGCGTTATCCGGGTTTGGAAATACGACTGAAAATAGATTGTCTGTGGTTCCAATTGTTAGATCTCTCGAAGCGTGCTGCAATGTTATAAAGTGGTTGGCAGACAAGAATGGCTAAAGCCTTTCCGCTTAGTGCTTGGGTGGTCTGTCTTTTTGATGTATTACAAAGAGGCGGGTTGAGAGTTAGACGCATTTTATCGAAAACAGATGTGGTGGCCGGTGACGTCTGTGTGTGTGTGTGTGTGTGTGTGTGTGTGATGGGCGGTCTGTGTGCCAGTGTGTGTGTGTGTGTGTGTGTGTGTGTGTGTGTGTGTGTGTGTGACGGTCTGTGTGTGTCTGTGTGTGTGTGTTTGCGTGCGTGTGTGTGTGTGTGACGGTATCTGTGTGTATGTGTGTGTGATGGCCGGTCTGTGTGTGTGTGTGTGTGTGTGTGTGTGACGGTCTGTGTGTGTGTGACGGTCTGTGTGTGTCTATGTGTGTGTGTGTGTGTGTGTGTGTGTGTGTGTGTGACGGTCTGTGTGTGTGTGACGGTCTGTGTGTGTCTATGTGTGTGTGTGTGTGTGTTTGTGTGCGTGTGCCGGTGTGGGACGGTCTGTGTGTGTGTGACGGTCTGTGTGTGTCTATGTGTGTGTGTGTTTGTGTGCGTGTGTGTGCGACGGTCTGTGTGTGTGTATGATGGCCGGTCTGTGTGTGTGTGTGTGTGTGCGTGTGTGTGTGTATGTGTATGTGTGTGTGACAGTATGTGTGTGTGACGGTCTGTGTGTATGTGTGTGACGGTCTGAGTGTGTGTGTGTGTGTGTGTGTGTGTGTGTGACAGTATGTGTGTGTGACGGTCTGTGTGTGTGTATGACGGTCTGTGTATGTGTATGATGGCCGCTCTGTGTGTGTGTGTGTGTGTGTGTGTGTGTGTGTGTGTGTGTGTGTGTGACAGTATGTGTGTGTGACGGTCTGTGTGTGTGTATGACGGTCTATGTGTGTGTATGATGGCCAGTCTCTGTGTGTGTGTGTGTGTGTGTGTGTGTGTGTGTGTGTGTGTGTGTGTGTGTGTGTGTGACAGTATGTGTGTGACGGTCTGTGTGTGTGTGACGGTCTGTGTCAGTGTGTGCGTGTGTGTGACGGTCTGTGTGTGTGTTTGTGCATGTGTGTGTGTGTCAGTGCGTGCGTGCATGCGTTCGTGTACGTGCGTGTGTGCGTGCCGTGTGTATGTATGTATGTGTGTGTATGTGTGCGTGTATGTGTGTGTGTGTGTGTGTGTGTGTGTGTGTGTGTGTAAAAAGAGACTGAGTGTGAAAAGAGAGAGAGAGAGAGAGAATAAGGAACAATGAACCTTTATTTTACAACGAGAGAGAGAGAGAGAGAGAGAGAGAGAGAGAGAGAGAGAGAGAGAGAGAGAGAGAGAGAGAGAGAGAGAGAGAGAGAGAGAGGGAGAGAGAGGCCACGACGTGGCTAGACAACGGAAACTACGCAAAGCCGGAAGAAGACCCACTAACTAGCCCAATGCGCTAAAGGCCGTGCGCGGGCGAACGGCGGCCGACCGGAATTCTCCTCTCTCGTTCGTTACTCCATTTTCATGTCCCACTGGCACAAAGTGATCGGGGAAACCGGAATTCGAGGAGAAGCAATCTGATATCGCTTTGGGGTCTGTCATCAGTCACATGACACTGACAGTCCCTCGAAGATGAACCCCACAAAGATATGCCGAAACTGAGAACTGGTGAACGCCGCACTGAATGACCTCGTCCCTGATTGCGCCTAGCAACCACTCACATCCACCCACAACTGCCCACCCACCCAATCATCCCTGCATCTGAGTCCCATGCCCTCTAGCGGGACTCCCGGGCAAGAGATGAACGGTGTTAATTGTCCCTCGCGCCCTGGCGGACACGTGTTTGGAATGGTTGATGACTCGCAGGTCAGGTGAGGTCGTTCCTCACCCAGATGCTTCTGTTCGCAAGAGGCATAGATTCTCATGAGTCCCTGCATCCGCAGGGTCCCATGATAATCTATGCCTCTTACCGGTGGACATGATCGGGTTTGATTTGGACGTGATCAGTGTCATTTATTTTCACGTTCTGGGCTCGGTAGAGCACCTTGCTTAGTGGCTAAAGCAGGACTAAGCTCACTCATGCAACCGGCCCCTGTCTCTTTGGAAGAATGACTGTGACATTAAAGTGAGTCAAGTTCAGCGGGCTTAAAAATTTAGTACATAAGAGAAACCACGCCATATTTTCGATGCTCGAAGCTCCTCTGTTTGGAGATCACAGATAATATAACAGTACCGCAAAAAAAAAAAAAAAAAAAAAATGTGACATTTTTTTTTAATCGTCTAAATATGTCGCATTCCTTTTGCTCGTCAGTGTAGTTCAAGCAGCCAGAGCTGAAGTCCACGTGATCGCGTGTTCATGGGGATCGTATGTCTCTTGAAGATGGCTTGATTTTATTTCTGTGAAAAGAGTGGAAAACAGCGTAGCCAACATCGCATGCAATCCATGCCAAAATGATGACTACCAAGCGTGTCTCTCTCTTGGCTTGACTTCGCGAACGAAGATTTTATAGGAGTTGCCCACGACGTCTGCAGGCTTGTTCGTGGCTGCGGAGGCCAATCCGAGACAGGCAGGTTCGACCGCAGTGGCTGCAGGGGAGGTATGGCCAGGGTTCTGAGCTGCAGCATCTCTGTTTTTTCTCCTGAGACGCTTGTCCTTAAGGCTAGCTCTGTGAGAGTCCTCAAAGCGTGTAAAATGCCAAGAAACCCCGACCAAATTTTTTTTTTTTTTTTTTTTTTTTTTTTTTTAAAGCGCGTTTAGAAAAGACAAGTATACTGACGAGCAAAAGAAATGCGACATTTTTTATTCTAAAAATGTCGCATTTCTGTTGCTCGTCAGTTCAATTACGACACGATTTAAGAAAATTAGAAGAAGAAGATAAACACGCTTCTTGTTGTGTAACAAAGAGAGAAACACGCTTAAAAGGGACAATAATTTACTGTCCTTTGTAAGCTTGTTTCTCTCAGTCTTTTTTTTTTTTTTTTTTTTTTTTTTGGGGGGGGGGGGGGGGGGGGGGGGATTTCTTTGCACGCGGATTGCGTGGTACGGCTGGATTCAGCTTGCGTAGTAGCATTTGCCGCGGACACCTAGTGTCGTCTGCAGACAAGGGCGGTAACTGAGTTTGGATATGAACAAATATGGAATTACCGCAGTAAAGGGACAACAAGATTTTTTGCATAACACGGTTGTATTTCCTTTTCTCGCTTTTTTGTAACAAGCAGTAAAACAAAAATTGGCCTTCTTCCATCATGAGAGGCATCTAACTACTGTTTTAGTGTATGGAGTTGGTTGACATGTTCAGTTATTTGGGAGTTAGTCCAAGCACGTCACTGGAGACAAAATGTTACCGCAAATTTGGGGGTTTACATTACAAGAGGTACTCTGATATAATAATAATAATAATAATAATAATAATAATAATAATAATAATAATAATAATAATGCCGTGACTAGGCTCATTTGCATCTACCAATGACTCGATCAGCAGTAAAACCAATGCGCAAAATGCCATCGGGTCGACGACTGCCGCCGTTGGCCCGCGCACGGCTGTGCGCGTGCCAACGGCGGCAGACGTCGGCCCGATGGCCTTTGCGCATTGGGAAAGTCTGCTTAACCCCTTCGTGAATTGCGCGTCTGAACTTGAACCTCTGCACCCTGACCGACTTTCGCGGGAAGAAACAGATGAACAGTGGACTGAGTAAAAACAGGCATAAAGAACATAGGACATCGTAACAATGAGAGACTGCAGGGGTTTATATGGGTTAATGACTTCAGCTCGGTCGCGGTTCGCCTTGCCTCAGCAGTAAAAGGGTTAAGAGCTGTGGTACGGATGGTTCAGACAACCCATTATACATATATTTCAAGGATAGTGTCCCTTGAGCTATCATGGCCGATCCATCTTCTGTACGTTTGAATGTATGAGAAGACAATTAAAAAGTAAATAAATAATTACATTTATAAAAACAAACAAACTGTGAAAGGCTTCCCTTCTCACCTTTCAAAATAATACATCAAGTACCAAACTTCTTTTCAGCTTTCTTTATTCTGGTTACAGTCCTTCTCTGCCGGCCGCCAGCTCTCAACTAACTCATTCTTCCACTTTCTCACACTCTACACACTTCCTTTCTCCCTTGATTAAAACTACCCGCCCCCCCCCCCCCCCCTTTATCTATGACATCTGACAGTAGACAGTCAACAGACCCTTGTCCCCACCATAACTAATTACTCAGCCTTCACCACGTCCCGGCAGCATCTCTGCACTAAAACATTCTCACGCTGCAACAGTCACACCATAACTACTGGTTCCACCGGACCCTGAATATCTCTACATCTTGACACCCCCCACCAGATTAAAGCACGTCAGAGGTTTAAATCATAATCAACAAAAGTGTAGAGGTATATCACTGGCACAATGCACATATCAGTGCCTAAATAGAGCCCGATGTTTCTACAAGGTTACTGCAAATTGCCTTTCAGTTTGATTCAGGCGTCTGACGGGCGCGACAGACCGTCCGCGTTGTTTTTCGGCGCTGGAACTGGATCTGATACTGCTGCAGCTTCAAACTCCAGCGCAGCAGACGGTTGTTCTTGTCTTTCAACCGGTCTAACCACTTTAGGGGCTGATGATCCGTTTGGACGGTGAACTTTCGACCGTACAGGTGGGGTGCAGTAGGTCCACAGCCCATACGATCGACAAACACTCCTTCTCCACGGTGGAGTAATTGTTCTCGGCGCCGCGAAGTTTCCGACTGAGGAACATTACCGGGTGTTCCTCCACATCGTCCCCGATTTGCGACAAAACGGCACCCAGACCTCTTTCTGAAGCATCGGTCTGAACCAGAAACGGTTTCGAAAAGTCTGGGTTCTGCAGCACTGGTGCGGCGGATATGCGGTCTTTCAATGTCTGAAAAGCTAACTCACACTCGGGAGACCACTGTACCTTGTTTGAGCAATCTTTCTTCGTCAGGTCGCTTAGAGGTACCGAAATTTCCGCGAAGGAGGGCAGAAACCGACGGTAATACCCAAACATTCCGAGAATGGCGCGAACATCGGTCTTGGTTTGCGGCCTAGGGAACTCCTGGATCGCTTTGATCTTTTTCTCTTGCGGCTTGAGGGTGCCCCCTCCAATGACGAATCCGAGGTAGGGCAGTTCAGAACGACCGATCTCACATTTCGAGGGCTTTGCAGTAAGACCCAAGACCCGCAGACCTCACACGCAAAAGCACATCGTTCAAATCCTCGATGTGGTGTTCCCACGATGGGCTAAAGATAACGACATCATCCATATATGCCATCGCGTGCTTACAGCCTGCTAACACTACGGACATCAACCTCGTGAACGTTGCTGGACTGTTCACCATTCCAAAAGGCATTACTTCGAACTGAAAGTGTCCGAATGGGGTGACGAATGCAGATTTCAGTTTTGCCTCTTCAGTAAGAGGTATCTGTCAGAATCCTGAGGTAAGGTCTATGGTGGAAATCACCTTGGCATTTCCAACACTCTCTAGTACCTCATCAATACGGGGCATGGGAAAAGGGTCAAACTCTGTCACCTGGTTCAGCGCCCTATAATCCGCACAGAAACGAAGGGTGCCATCGGCTTTTTTCACGACAACGATGGGTGCGGCGTAAGGGCTGATTGACGGTCTCACGATGCCCATGTCTAACATGCGGTTCAGCTCCTCCTCAATACTAGCTCTAGCCGACTGAGCTATTCTGTATGGCCTTTTGTGCACTGGCGGGGAGTTCCCCGTCTTCACGTCGTGCTTTATGAGGGACGTTGTGCCCGGTACGTCAGACAATACGTCCTTAAAATCGTACAACAGCTGCCTTATATCCTGCTTCTTGGCCACTTTCTGACACGCCTCGCATGAGCGACAGTATCGAGCTATGTCTCCGAACACACCTGGCCAGTAAAAATTTCTAAACAGACGGCTCTTTGTTTTCTCAATTCCTAGATGGCCTGCCAATGGGATATCATGTGCAATCTGCAATAGCTGCTCTCTGTACGCCTTTGGGACAACCAACTGATGCACCTCACCAACCTCTCCATGTCGGGGTGTCCACTTCCGGTACAGCAGACTATCTTTGCTATAAAAACACACCCTGGCATTTTTCACCTCATCCAGTGAAGAAACTTTCTTCCACACCTCCGCTAGGATACTATCCTCTGCCTGCATGCTTTTCAGACTTTCTGACCCCATCTCGTGTAAAGGGACTAACGGAGAGATTCCTGTTTCCTTATCAGCGGCCTTAGAATTATCACTGCCCTCGCTAGAGCCTAAGCCCTCATCCTCCATCAGGGATGTGGATTTTATCCCTGATTCCTGCATTCTTTTATGTGATTTGGTTTCCTCCCTCATGCGATCTTTTCGTCCTTGGCGAGTTTCAGCCCGAGCCACTACCCAAACCGCCAAATCGTTCCCTAACAAGACCTCATCTGGGCAGCTGTCTACAACGCCCACAATCACTGGACCGTTAACATAACTACAACGCAGGTCTACGGATGCCAGCGGGATTTTGGAAGTCCGACCATCTCCCCACTGTACTTCTATGGACTCTCCAATGACAGCTGAGTTGGGAACCAACTCTCCTCTCACTAACGTCCTCTGGCACCCCGTGTCCCTCACAATAGTCACGGAGTGACCATTGACTGTCCCTTGCTCTGTGTACAGGTTGTTGTTCCATAGGTTTTCTTCCGGAGCTATTTTTGCCCGTCTCGACCCCTTTACATCCCCCCTAGGAGTTGGACACTTAGCGGCAATGTGTCCCTTCTTGCGACACCGGAAACACACCACATCTTTGGAACTAGCCCTGTCCTGCTCACCAAGCTCTGATGGTGGAGGGGGTGAATTTATACCCTCTCTTCTACGGGGCTTATGGACCGATAAATACTGATCGGCCAGAGAAATCAGCTAGCTCAAAGAGGACGGGTCCTCCATGCGAAGCCAGTCTTTTAAGCGGCCTGGTGAACTTTCCAGCAACAGTTCCCGAAGGATGAGATCGCGGAGTTTGGTATCGCGCACCTTGACGTCACTAGCCTCGATCCACCGGTCTAAGTGATTTCCAAGACGGACCGGTCCGCATACTCGCGGAAAGATTCGTCCGCTTCTCGTCGGCTGTATCTGAACTGTTCGCGGTATGTCTCTGCCCTCAGTTCGTACCTGCAGAGAATGGCCTTCTTTAACGTCTGATAGTCTTCACAATCGTCTTCGCCCATTCTGCTGTAGGCTTCCTGGGCCTTTCCTGACAGACACGGGGCTAGGCGCGTCGCCCACTCCATCTCCGGTATTCGGTATGATCGTGCCACTTTCTCGAAAGTCCGTAGGAAGACATCAATGTCATCTCCCTCTCTATACCTTAAGTGTTTTAGCCCCCCCCCCCCCATAATCCGGCTGTGCTGTTATTTCGGACACCGAGCTCCTTTCTGATCCTACGCTACCTGCTACTCCTCTGGCCGCGGGCTCTTTCTTCCCGCTCGAACTCTAGCCTTTCTTCTGCGGCTTTAAGCTCAATCTCCGCTAACCTAGTTTGATGTTCTAATCGGAACTGTTGTTGCCTCATGACAAGCTCCGCGGCGTCCCACTCCGTCCCCGCATTTGACATGCCCACCAGGACGTTAGCCGCCTGAGCTGACCGAGGAGTAGCGAACCCTGCCCTGGCTAGATTCCCCTCCTCTGACATGCTTTATGGTGGTTGAGGATTCTAGAGTATAATATATATCGAAACAGACAAAGTTGTAAACAAACCTAACTTATACTGGAATTAACTTGATGTACATGCAACCGCTAATTCTAACGATATCTTATGATACACTACTAAAAGGTGGAACCAGAAAGCATGCAGGGTACTCACTACTCGGCGACCGGCTCACACACGCGTCAGAAACCAAACGTGTCCACTGTAAGTCTTTCTGTGTCACTCTAACGTTATATGACAGTCTGTTCATAACATCGTTCCCGACAGCCTCGGGAACGGTCAGTGAAAAAGAAGAAGAAAACTGGAGAAGTTCCCGATAGCGTCTATTACACCGTGACCACGGCGACATCACCACGACAGGTTACAGTATTCTGTCCACTTAATCACGATAGCCCCACACTCATCAACAAATGCAGGACAAGACCACGAGGCTTGCTGACATCTCGTCCCAAGTGGGCCTCACCATTCACAAACAGAAAACAAAGACAATGAGGCTGAACGCAACCAGGGAAGAACCAGTCTTGCTTGCTGGCACCCCGTTGGAGGAGGTGGAGTCCTTCACCTATCTCGGGAGCATCATAGACAAAAAAGGCGGCACTGATGCAGATGTCAGAGCACGAATCGGTAAAGCCAGAGCAGCCTTTCTCCAGTTGAAAAAAGTGTGGAGTTCCAGAGAGCTGTCACAACACACCAAAGTCCGGATTTTCAACTCCAATGTAAAAGCAGTTCTCCTATATGGAGCAGAGACTTGGAGGTTGACAAAAACCACAGTCAACAGAGTACAGACCTTCATGAACAGTTGCCTTAGAAGAATTTTGAAAATCCACTGGCCAGAGAAGATCAGCAACGTCAGACTCTGGGAGAGAACAGAGCAGATAACAGCAGAGAATGAAATTGGGCGAAGAAGATGGGGATGGATCGGTCACAGTCTGAGAAAGCCAGTTTCCAGCATCACTAGGCAGGCATTGTCATGGAACCCCCAGGGAAAGAGGAAAAGAGGTAGGCCGAGAAACTCCTGGCGTCGAGACCTCCAAGCAGACATCAAGAGACTGGGAACCACCTGGAGTAGAATCGAAGGAGAAGCACAGGACAGGAGCTGCTGGAGGTCTCTCGTCGACGGCCTATACCCGGGTAGGGGTGACAGGCGTAAGTAAGTAAGTAAGTAATCACGATAGCGTCTTTCCCACCATGTCGACACTACCACGACAGGCTCCCCTGTCCGCTGAACACGATAGCGTATATACCACCACGGCGACACTACCACGACAGGCTCCCCTGTTCGCTGAACACGATAGCGTCTATACCACCACGGCGACACTACCACGACAGGCTCCCCTGTTCGCTGAACACGATAGCGTCTATACCACCACGGCGACACTACCACGACAGGCTCCCCTGTCCGCTGAACACGATAGCGTCTATACCACCACGGCGACACTACCACGACAGGCTCTCCTGTCCGCTGAACACGATAGCGTCAATACCACCACGGCGACACTACCACGACAGGCTCCCCTGTCAGCTGAACACGATAGCGTCTATACCACCACGGCGACACTACCACGACAGGCTCCCCTGTCTGCTGAACACGATAGCGTCTATACCACCACGGCGACACTACCACGACAGGCTCCCCTGCCCGCTGAACACGAAAGCGTCTATACCACCACGGTGACACTACCACGACAGGCTCCCCTGTCTGCTGAACACGATAGCGTCTATACCACCACGGCGACACTACCACGACAGGCTCCCCTGTCCGCTGAACACGCGCGATGTGTACAAGGTAACTTTGGCAACACCGGTCTTACTGTGTCCTTTACGCAACGCTTGTTGCGGAGTTAGCTAGCTGGCCGGCTACACAGTTTGTCCAAGAGGTGTTGGGTTCGAAATAATATACTTGGTAGAAGTATTCTCTTCTTGTATAATCCCGTTCGCTGCCACGACTGTGAAAGGCTTCTCTTCTCTCCTTTCAAAATAATACATCAAGTACCAAACTTCTTTTCAGCTTTCTTTATTCTGGTTACAGTCCTTCTCTGCCGGCCGCCAGCTCTCAACTAACTCATTCTTCCACTTTCTCACACTCTACACACTTCCTTTCTCCCTTGATTAAAACTACCCGCCCCCCCCCCTCCCCCCCTTTATGTATGACATCTGACAGTAGACAGTCAACAGACCCCTGTCCCCACCATAACTAATTACTCAGCCTTCACCACGTCCCGGCAGCATCTCTGCACTAGGGTAAGCATTCTCACGCTGCAACAGTCACACCATAACTACTGGTTCCACCGGACCCTGAATATCTCTACATCTTGACACCGTGAATATCTCTACATCTTGACACAAACAAACAAACAAAACAAAACAACTGTTACGCGTTGCAAAGCTGAAGGACAAGAACAAGCGGTCCAAGGGAGGGAACCGTATAAAAGCATTCAGCTTTGAGTTCCTGCAGAGTTGTTCAATGATCAGCTCCGACAGTGAGTCTAGTTTTCCTCTCTGCGCTGAATACAGAATACTTTGTTATTCATTGTGCACATATAAATACAACAAAGGAATTTGTACTGCCGCCTCCTGGATTCACAGGTTACGATGGTATCATCTATCACTCATTCACGCAGTCACGCTATACTGCATGATGTAGTGCCACTACTGAGACTGCGGGCCAATGAGTACCCGACACTGAATCGTGTTAAATAACTCAAACATCATTAAATCCGTTTGTGCTGCAATAGGGCTCGGGAAGCTGACGTCATCACGCCAGTCGTGGCGGCCATCTTGTGAGGATACGGGACTAAGCCTCATAGGGGAATCGCTGTTTTTGTAATGTCAGGAAAGTCCTGAGGTACTATAAGCAATGACAGCAAGTCTTGCCATCACTATAGAAAACCGCTCACCAGAATCTGTTTTTGTTTGTTTCCAAAGAGTAAGAAAAATGAAGAAAAACGTGTTGAAACACTATTTCGCTACTATCTCATGACTATGGTATCCTCATAAGATGGCGGCTGACGAGCCGACGCTGCTAGGCAACTTGGGGAACTTCCCGAGCCCTATACTGACATTCCGAGTCTTCGAACGGCAACCTGTTGACTCCATGGCTTTTCCCCCCATTATTCAGAGATGAGTAGTAATATACGGGCAAACGTCCCAATGAGCAAAAGGCCATCGGGCCGACGTCAGCCGCCGTTGGCCCACGCTCGGCCGTGCGCGGGCCAACGGCGGCTGACATCGGCCCGCCGATGGCCTCAGTTTTGCCGACTGGGGTCGTCGCCGCGTTTAATGACAAGGGAAACAACTCAGTAATTTTCAACAATCAACTGTGCAGATTTATACAGTCGATGACAAACTAGAACTACGCTTTCTACACCAAAAGTGTTTGCAAATATTTATACGTAATAGTTCGTTCATTTTGACGTCACTCTTTAGAACTAAAAATATAAAATAAAAAAACTGTTGCGTGACCAAAGAAAATGGCCATGCCAGCAAAGACAGTTTAATAAGCTGTCTTTGATGCCAGTGAGCAGCACCAAAGAAATACTCTCGGTATTTTCATGTTGCTGTAGTTGCCGCCCTTGGACCGACATACGACATGAAAACGTTGTAAGACATGTATGCTACTGTACACAATCCTTTGAAGACGGAGAATTTAGTTTGCTCACGTTGCATATATTTCGATTGTCAGATGTTACGTAATAAATTAAGATTTTTTTCAAATAATTTGTAACATAGCGTGTGGTCAATACCATCAGGGTCTGTCAATCATTGTTTAATTATTTTGTCTTTGCAATGAAAAATGACCTAAAACTGAACCACATTGAAGCAAAAACACCCGTGAGATAAATTCGGCTTAACTGTACTGGTATATGAAGAAAGACATCAATGGTATTATCGTACTGTTTGCGCAGTACATACACTAAAATTGGAACGATACAGAGAAGATTAGCGTGCCCCTGCGTAAGGATGACCGTAACAATCGTGAAGCGTTCCATATTTTTTTTGGTTCTAATTCGAAGCACATTCTAAGACTGCAATCAATAATCTGCCTTTTAACGAACTCTGCTATCAAATTAGATAACTGTCGTAAAGATAGGTCTGGTGGACGTGCCTACATAACTGCTGACAGATATATATATATATATATATATATATATATTCTTTACTTTTAACAAAGGCCTCTCCCAAAGTAAAAAAATGCAAAAACTTAAATCTATCCAGCAGGTCCAAGAATGTTTGGGAATATTCATACACTAGCCGCCTCCCCTCTCGGGGGGAGGACTGGATATTCTCCAGCGGATTGCGGGTCGCCTGGGGGTAGTCCCTACTACTTTATGTAGCAGGTGTTCAGTGGAAGGCTTAAAATGATAGGTCTGTCATTCCTTCTCTCCCACTAACCCTCTCCTTTCTAGAACTAAGAGGCGATGCAGTCACAAAAAGGGCAGCTGATGTCCTGATGACACTATATATATATATATATATATATATATATATATATATATATATATATATTATATATATATATATATATATATATATATATATATATATATATATATATATATATATATAAATAGTCCAAGAAAGCTGGCACCACACACTCCAAATATGGATCCAAGCAGCAGTGAAATACTTAAAATGTGAAGAAAGAATCCACAAACACCACGTAGTTTAGAAGGAGTTACACTTTTATTCTATGCACAAATTGTCGCCTTCTCAGCGAGGGCTTCTTCAGGGAAATACCGTGCGCGGACAAACGGCGGCAGACTTTGTGCACTGGGAAGCTCACTCCTGAGGGGCCTGCACAGATTTGTGGCAAAAGTGGTAGAGCAGGAACCAACTCATTTGAGAGAAGAACTGCTAAGAGATTTTGTTTCCCTGACTAGACTATGATTAGATTTTCTGCTAGTAAGCTGATAGAATCACGACTGACTATCGCGTTGGTTAGGGGCAATTTTTGGCTTAGTTACTAGAGGCTTCAGATTTTATTTATTATTTTTATTATTTATTGTTTATTTATTATTTATTTATTTATATTGTTATTTTATCTATTATTTTATTTTTATTTATTTTTATTTATTTTTATTTATTTTTATATTTATTTATTTTATTTTATTTTTTATTATTTTTTTTTTTTGGGGGGGTGGGGGGGGGGGGGGCTGGGGCAAAGTTACCATGCTTTTTAAGTTGTGCATTAAAATTTTGTCGCACTTAAAGCTGCTTACCGATGTATGACCAGGTCATTGTTTTATGTCCGTATAATTGGTTTTTTAAAGCTCAAGTAAAGTTTGGATTAATTTTCTCATTTAAGGCGGCTTATTTTAACAATTTTCGTTACATTACTTTCAAGATAAAAGTGGGAAGGTATAATAAACGATTTCAATAAGCAAGTTTAAAGGGCAGCGCCCGATTAGCTTGGCGCCTGTACAGGCGCCAAGCTAATTGGACACTACCCTTAAACTATCATGGTTGTTCCGTCTCCAATAGTTGGCACTAGGTGGGAAGTAAGTAAGAGGAAGAAGACAGAAAATTGCCGAAAATTAAACTTCTATTTCAGAATCCAATAAACAGACTTTTATCACTGAGTAAGTGACACACTAATGACGTCGTTCCTCAAAAAAATCATTTTGGACATTACGGTTTCTGACGGTTGCTGTGGTAATGGCACCCACAAACATTAATTTCCATGGAAACGCCAATCATAGAAATGTATTCCGCGGATTTGTGCAAATTCGACTGGTTAAAGTGTCTGTTGAAATTCGGATTAAAATAGAAATGTAATTTGGACAGGAGAGAAATTAAGTTTAGCTGTGGAGACAACATGCTTCATTATCTATTCGCTATTATTAGACATATTGCAAGACCACGGGGGATAACCGAGCAGTTACGATGCATTCTGCATTGACAGACCACATAAGACAACAACAGCGCACTGCGGTAAATTTTTACGCGTCGCAAGGCATGCTTGAACATCGTAGAACACCCAAAAAAATCAGTCGTACCGTCCTTACAGTTCTATTGCAAAATTAACCCCTTCACTGCCACTGGACGCAATTTACGTATTTGAAATGTCTGTAATTCCACGTAAAGATCTCCAGCCGCCTGAAAAGGAACAGGAATGTACGGTACATGAAATGTCTGTAATTCCACGTAAAGATCTCCAGCCGCCTGAAAAGGAACAGGAATGTACGGTACTTGAAATGTCTGTAATTCAACGTAAAGACCTCCAGCCGCCTGAAAAGGAACAGGAATGTACGGTATTTGAAATGTCTGTAATTCCACGTAAAGATCTCCAGCCGCCTGAAAAGGAACAGGAATGTACGGTACTTGAAATGTCTGTAATTCCACGTAAAGATCTCCAGCCGCCTGAAAAGGAACAGGAATGTACGGTACTTGAAATGTCTGTAAATTCCACGTAAAGATCTCCAGCCGCCTGAAAAGGAACAGGAATGTACGGTACTTGAAATGTCTGTAATTCCACGTAAAGATCTCCAGCCGCCTGAAAAGGAACAGGAATGTACGGTACTTGAAATGTCTGTAATTCCACGTAAAGATCCCCAGCCGCCTGAAAAGGAACAGGAATGTACGGTACTTGAAATGTCTGTAATTCCACGTAAAGATCTCCAGCCGCCTGAAAAGGAACAGGAATGTACGGTACTTGAAATGTCTGTAATTCCACGTAAAGATCTCCAGCCGCCTGAAAAGGAACAGGAATGTACGGTACTTGAAATGTCTGTAATTCCACGTAAAGATCTCCAGCCGCCTGAAAAGGAACAGGAATGTACGGTACTTGAAATGTCTGTAATTCCACGTAAAGATCTCCAGCCGCCTGAAAAGGAACAGGAATGTACGGTATTTGAAATGTCTGTAATTCCACGTAAAGATCTCCAGCCGCCTGAAAAGGAACAGGAATGTACGGTATTTGAAATGTCTGTAAATTCAACGTAAAGATCTCCAGCCGCCTGAAAAGGAACAGGAATGTACGGTACTTGAAATGTCTGTAAATTCAACGTAAAGGCCTCCAACCGCCTGAAAAGGAACATGGATCCTTACAAAGTGGTTTTTAGCAAGAGGCATAGATCCTCATGAGCCCCCGCAATTGCGGGGGCTCATGAGGATCTATGTCTCTTGCAGCTGGATTGTGTTTACTTTTTCTCGGCGGTGAAGGGGTTCAAAATAAGCATTGATATGCCAGTTTTCTCGATTGGAATACAAAGAATGCATGAATATTCATTTTTTGTCTTCACGGGGACTATAATTATGCCTCTCTTTGTTTTCAGAACTGAGTTGCATGCGGCAAAACGCGCAGCGGAAATAGAACCGAATCGATACTCATACGCAGAGACGGCTCGAAAAGAGCTATCGTACACAGTTACCGCCCGTAAACTTGGTGAGGATCCGTTTGATACGAACGACTGCCAACAACGAATGAGAGCAAAATCCGGGCGCCGGATAACCAGCTTGTGTCATAAGCATAGACAACTCCTACTCCAAACATCTTCAAGAGGCATATATCCTCACGAGCCAGCACTCCAAACATCTCCAAGAGGCATAGATCTTCATGAGCCCTGCGGGATCATGAGGATCTATGCCTCTATGATTCGACTAGACGTAAGAGGCAGAAGTTTGGAAAGACTGTGTGGGTGGGCGGGAAACCGGCTCCAATTAAAGATGTACTTTTTCGGGGGTAGGGGGTGTGGGGGTGCCGAGTGAGGGCGTGTGTGGGTAGGTGAGTGGGTGGGCGGTTTAGTTGAGTTTACATTGCTTTAGTCTTGTTGCCATTTAGTGATTTTTAGTATAACCTTTAAAAAAAATGTACCCCATAATTGTTCTGAGCGGTTTTCAACTCTTTGGTACCCATAGATTACAGATCCAACTGATGACACTTTGTCACTGTTGAGCATTTTGATATATTCAAGATGACCGCCAAGATGGCTGACAAACTATAAAAATGCCATAAAACATGTTCCATGCAACACAGAAATAAACAGGAAATATGATTTAGATGACATTTTAAAATGAATAAGTATACTTTTGATGTTTGTTTACATGCATATATTATTCACGATGGTCGCCAAGAAGGCCACCAAAACATTAAAAATGACGTGAAACATGTTCTACGCCACACAGAGCACTCATTTTGTGACAGAAACCAGGATATATGATTTATATGATAATTATATTGCAAGAGTTTAGACATACATTATTAATGATGACCTGTAATTAGATGCTGATTATTCAAGATGTCTCTCAATATGGCAACCAGTATATTTTAAAAACTGACCCTAATATATGTTCTGTACCAGACAGAATGCTATTTTAGAAGTATAACAGTTGTAGCTGTAGCGAGTGAAACACACAATAGTTCTAACATTTGATTGGGTCTACATTATCCCATAGGGTATCCAAGACGGCTACCGGAAATTATGATTTAAATGGAACATGGGCTCTCCATTACACCAGACATAATGCAACACGTTTTTCTAATCCGAACAGAAAATGTAAACAGAGGAAAAGTCACTGATATTTTGTGACGTGACTGTATAGAGAAGTATTTCTAGACCTGCATGAGTACTTAGCATGTGAAAGTTCAGTCTTTTATGGGCCAAGGACACAGTCAGTTACATCTCGCATTCCTCTTCTTCGTCGTCTTTATTTTCTTGCACAGCTGCACGTTTTGCCCACAGGTTTTGACAGTTCTCATTGAGATGACACCTGCAGAAGGCTGTAGATGTCATTTGTGCTGTGTACATCCACAACGTGCTGTTGAACATGGTTCATCTGTGCCACAGCCACACTTTAACATCCACTGTACTTCCGCAGGTGCGGCTTCGATGCCAAGAGGCAGTCTGATAGGCATCAAAGCTAAGTGGTCCTTGTACCACCCAAAGCCAGCTGGACTGAGATCTGGTGCATCAGGGTTGAGAGCAGTCTTCCAGAGACATGCTTGCCAATGGGCACGTTTCACGTTCCCTTGAAAGGCTGCTGTCGTTGGTGGTAGTGACTTCAGCTTGGGAGTGGACACCACCTTTTTGGACGTTCTTACCAGCCATGCTTCGTACCTGATCTTTGACATGCTCTCTGTACATCTGCACCCATAACAAACACCAATGAAATGGGTTGCCTGGTGGATGATGTCACTGAAACTGGCATGTTGGTCCCCCAGGCTTTGAAGACGAAACCCTTTGAGAAGCACCCTTAGGACTGTACCTTTGCCAATGCCCCACACAAAGGCGACTGTGTCACACCATGAAAGGGCATGTGCTGCAAGCAGTTCAGGCACAATATCCTTGTGTTTCTTCACACTTGCCGCTGTCAACAGAAGTCTTCTGAGCGCTGGTGCCTTCCATCACAATGGCAGCAGTAATCTTGCAAGACATGTAATAGTGTAAGAGCAAAATGAACACATCTGTGTCATCTGAAGGATGTGTTCCCTTGCTCCGCTGCCCGGACCATTTGCGGGGCAATAATGATGTCAGCTTCTTCATGAGTTGTCCGCATATCATCTGCTGGGGAGGGGATGCCCTTTATGACTTCTGTTGGGACGGGATCATCACCGTCAGTAGCAGCTTGTGTTGAATGATTCCCTTGGCCTGAAGACCAGCCACCTTGTCTAACAGTTGCTCACAGATGATGGCGATGAGCTCTGTTTTATTTTCCGTAACAGTTAGTGCAACGTTTTGAGGTGGTAGTGGAGTGTCTGGCCTCAGGCGGCTAGTGACGCCTTGTGGCTGTTTCCACAGCACGAGAGGATCTGGTGGTACTTTTGATGCTGATCGATTAGTACCTGTCAAAACAAGGTACACATCACTTTCTCGGAGCTTTGTGATAATGCAGCCTAGAAATCTGTCCACATACATTTGCACAGAGCCTTGCGATGACAAGTGTATTGTCTACATCACTGCACTGCCATCTATGATGACATCTGGCGGCATGTACGTACGGACATCTCGCACTGCAAGTTTCGTTCATTACTTACTTTGTTGTAGCAAGTCTCATGTATCCATTGTCCATATACATAGATGTCGGGATTGGCGCCAATTATGTTAGAACAGGTTTTCAAGGTCTAGATTTCTTGTACTCATCAGGCCCATAGCTCTGCTGCAGATCAGTTCAGTTGTGTCAGACGTTGCTCCAGATCCTTGTTTCATCTTTTTCTTGCTTACTGCCATGTTGACAACTCTTTAGCTCAGGGAGGCATTGAATCCGTCAGACCACGACATTCAAAATCTTGCATTTGTGAAATTCCCAACTGAAAAGCTCTATCAACATTGGCGTTCTGGCTGGCTAACTTTCCCGTCGCAATGTTGACAATTTCATTGTTTGGGTGGTCATCTGGAGTGAGTGGGTTGATGCAGGCTTGAAGTTTCTTTCGGATTTCTTCTGTCTTTTCCCTCAGACTGTATACGGGCTTGCATGTCTTCTTTGTGAACAGTCACACTCTGTTATGCAGTGTTGTGTTCTCGGATTTTAGCAATGTCTCTGATGAGCTGACTGCATGTATGGAGACTGAGTGCCCACTGTTCTGCGCCCCAGGGTTGAGCGTGATGCCGATCAAGCCATCTGGACCGTGCCCATATCTCATGAAAGTTGTTTCGATGAACATGTCAGACCAAGTGCCATTCCAGGCCCAGGCTTGTGGCGCATCACCTGCTCTCCTCGGAGAAACCTGTCCAATACGTTTTTCGGCAGACGCTCCATAGACCTTAGGTAGTATAGGCTGTACCTTACATTGTTCCAATGAGCAGCGGCAACACACACACACCGTGCTTGCCTGCACGCGCGCTCACACGCACGTACGCACACACGCACACACACACACTTTCTTACCTCTGTAATAGCTTCTCTGCATATTTTAGTCATATTTTTGTCCGTTATGGCAGTTTGTGCTTTTTAACTGAAAAGTACCACCAAAAAAACACGATCATGAACTTTTGACCATTATGGGTTTCCATACTTTTTCCAACGTAGCTTTACCGTCTCGCACATGTGTGTATCATTTGTCTCCTACTTCCATGAGTAACCCCGATGTATGTCGGACTTCCAACAGAAGATTTGCATTTCAGTACAACGCAAATTAACATCAGCATTATTTAGTACATTTTTACAACATGACATTGATAATATAGGCCACACTAACAAATAATGGCGGAACTGAGACTTAGAATTAGATCTCCGCGACCTAGTCCGGGACGCGGAGCATGGGATGCGGCCAGTGCAGCGCTGCGGGGCTAAAACTTAATGACACATCGGCTCCTATCCTTATAACATTAACAACGACAAAGAAAACGCAATTAAAAGAAGTACTTTGAACGAAAAGTAAATAAAATATCCTGGAAAGATTAACAACACTGCATGATGATCAGACTGGCCGTGCCACTACTCAATAGTCACCGGCGGTCGGCCGTTAAAACTCTACTGGTCAATCCAGGAAGTCAGTACAACCAAAAGAATTTTAAACAGGTACTTACCGGTTTCTCTTGCGTGTTGGCGTGAAAAAAAATCCAATCAAATAAATAATAACGTCCAAAATCGATGTACTCTGGAACAATGTTTATGTGCTGACCCTTCACTGATAGCGGTCTGAAATCATTGGTAATTAAACCCCGTGGAACTTAAGTCATCCGCCGGAGGAACGTAGGTACAAAGTGGGATCAGCAAGAGCCTTTGATTCTCATGAACCCCGCACCTGCGGGGGCTCATGAGAATTTTTGTCTCTGTCAGTTAGGCGGTGTTCGTTTTTTCCCAAAAAATAATGAAGGCATGCACTGTATTTACGCACATTAAAACCCGGTCTGACGGCGAATTCAAATTCGATCAGCATAAATCAAATTATGTGTTATATGTTGTTGATATTGTTTGACGAGACACGGATCGCGATTAGGACCCGAAACAACGTAACGCCTGCCAAAGTTTTATTACGTATACATCAATATCAACTGCAAGAGATTAATTTCTTTTTGGGGTGATCGCAACAGGTTTACCAGTAGCTCCATCCACGGCGACCCAGGAACTGCGCGTCAATCGTCACTTTCAGAGTCTGCTCGCGTACACGGTGGGAGTCAGCAAGAGACGTAGATTTTTGTAAGCCTCCGCTCTCAACTGAAGCTTATCATATTCTATGCGTCTTGCAGATGCTGAGTGTCTTGCCGGCGCTTTCGGTACATGCTGGTGTATGGCGTACCGCGTAGGCTAAAACCAAACAGCGAGTTTTATTTTTTCTTTAATTAATTTTAATTAAAAATGCTCCAGGATGACAGAGTGTCATCAGGCGGATATGTAATATGTATGCATCAGAGAAGTGAAAACCACTGAAAAAAAAATTATGTGGACGTTAGAGTATCAGAAGCTTCTTCCAGACTTTGGCGACACAAAAACATCAATACTATCCGTTTGGGAGCCGGGGGCGGGAGGGCAAGGACACTGGGGAGAAAATGCGACGTAAGCACGTTTCACATTTTCCTACTCGCATCGATTCGATTTTACTTTCGCTTCGTACAACGCAGGGGCAGATCAGTTACCCCGCGGAGGGGGGACGGGGGGGGGGGGGGGAGGGCGCAGGGGGCAGGTGGGGTGGGGGTGGTCCAACTTTTTGTTTCGGACCTTGAACCTGATACATCGAAAAGTGGGGGGGTTGGGGGGGGGGGGAGAGATGATGATGAAACTTTATTACATAACGGTAGAAGTTTTGACAGATACAAATACGTCATTTTTCAAACTTGCCGTTTCTAACGTTCTACAACAAGAAATATAATGAAGACAAACAAAAAATATTTAACGCAAACAAAAAACATAACTAAATAAGTACAGACACACGCAGTACAGAAAATGATATTACTAAGGTAGCGATAAACAAATACAAAAAAGGAAGTAACACTCCTCAGCACAAATTACATAGGAGAAAAATCATAGCACAGCAAAAACAAGCACAAAGTACCAAGAATCAAACATACATACACACACCTTTACAGCCGTGTAAATGCACGCACTAACATATATACATTTACATAACCTTTCATCAGAATGACAGGATAAAAATAATATATCTAAGCAGTTTCCATCAGGTATATGTGTAGTTTTGTTTTAAAGGAGGAAAGGTGGGTTAGTGTTTTTAAATGTTGAGGAAGTGAATTCCATAAAAGTGGTCCCGAAAAGGCTAGGCTTGATTTGAATAAGTCAATGCGAGGTAGTGGTAATCGAAGAGTACTGTTCCTCGAGGACCTTTCACACTGTCGTGGAGTAAATTTAGCTGTTAGATACTGTGGAGCTTTCTTGTGGAGAATTTTAAGCATAAGTATGTACTTGTTGTAAACGAGTTGTTGACGAAGGCCAAGAAGTTTGAGATTTTGCAGTTTTACAGCGGTAGGAATGGGTCTTATATCTACATGTTTAATGGCTCTTTTGTATAGTGAATTTAGTTTTTTGATATGCACATCACCGCTACCATCCCAAACAGTGGAGATGTAATCAACATGAGATTTAATGTGTGCATGAAAAAACATTTTTCGTGTATTTATGTCACTCACACTTCTCAATTGTGATAAAAGAAAAATATTTTTTGATATTTTCTTACATATATTAGTCACATGTTTCTCCCAACTTAGTTGCTCATCTATACATATTCCAAGGAAGTTGCGTTCATGAAAGAGAGAGAGAGAGAGAGAGAGATGATGATGAAACGTTTTTATTCAGGATAAAAAGTTTTAGGCATAGCAATGCCTATCTTCCAAACTGTCCTGCTACTCTACACATATAAAAATACATCAGACGATACATCAAAAGATAAAACATATGTAAGTAAAAAGACCCATCCCCCTCCCCCCCCCTCTCCCCCACCACCACCACTCAGAGGGGAAAAAAAAAATATATATATATATATATAATTATATACACAGGTATGAACCTGACATGTTAATGCAGACAGTCGAACTATTACATAATCTGTAGCAACAGTAGAAAAGTATTAGGTAATAGGAAACTTGTCACTAACTGTACTAACTATACGAATAGTAGCATAAGGGAGCCGAACATACTATTACATACTATTATTAGAGAGAGAGAGAGAGAGAGAGAGAGAGAGAGAGAGAGAGAGAGAGAGAGAGAGAGAGAGAGAGAGAGAGAGAGAGAGAGAGAGAGAGAGAGAGAGAGAGAGAGAGTAGGCGCATGCGTGTTAAGCCTCTCACCGTTCGCCAAAATATCATACAACGAAGGTGGGGGAGGGGGTGGGGGGTGGAGGGGCTGGGGGGGGGGGGTGGAGGGGGTGGAGGGGGGGGGGCAAACATGGGGGGGGGAGGGTCCAAGCACCCAAAAATGGGACTGTTAGAGCATTTATTTTTAAAAATGAATTGAGTCTGAGGTTGGGGAGGGGGTCCAGAAACCCTCGGACCCCCGCCCCCCGATCCACCCCTGCAACTAGTGAAGAAACAGAGACTTGGTCGCTGTTATCACAAATATAGGTGTTCCTTGTATTCCAATCGAAAAATTACCACATCAAGGCGTAGATTTAGCGAAATTTGCGTTGGAAGCGTAGCACCAGCACGATGTTCTATCATGCTGTATGATAGAACAGCTTAAGACAAAAATATCGTACTGCTCAGATGTTTCTGTCTTATGTATTTTTTTCATTGCAGAATACATCGTGCCGATCGGTTATCTCCCCATGAGAACATTGCGACGACGATGACAATGATGATGTCGACGACGTTGACGAAGATGACGACGATGTCGATGATGACGATGTTCACAGCTTGAATGCGAAGCCTGTACAGTGAAAGTAAGTCGATTTTTTTTAAATATCTTGAAATGTAGGGATCGCTATGTATAAACCTTACTGAGTCACTTCTGTGTCCCTCAAACTAGCGAGGTTTCATTTGCAACAAACGACTCCCGACAATGAACAAGATCGAAGACACGTTTCATAGCAATAAGCGTAGACAACACTCAAAACATCTCCAAGAGGCATAGATCCTCATGAGCCCTATCGGGCTCATGAGGATCTATGCCTCTTGGAGATGTTTGGAGTGTTGTCTTTGCTTTTGGTACGAACTGTTTATCCGCTGCTGTCGTTTGTTGTTGGGGGTCGTTCGGCGTAAACGAAGCTTCGCCACTATGTGGTCATGCCAGCGGCAGTGTCAGTACAGAAGACAGTGCAATGCAAAAACTTGTCAATCAGTTTCTTTTTCTGGAAAACCGCGCGGATTCCAGCCTGTCATCAAGTCAGTCAACGTCCACCGATGAACCAGTTATAGCTGTCGGTAGCGCGTTTTGGCGAGGTGATTCCTAATGCAGGAATCACCTCGACAAAAAGCTCTTCCGACAGCTAAAGGGTTAACTCACTGCCTTTGGCTTCGAATGGTTAACGGAGCGCAGCATTGTCTCTCTCTAGTCTTGGCTTGACTTCGCGAACGAAGATTCTATAGGGCTTGCCCACGTCGTCTGCAGGCAATTTCGTGGCTGCGGAGGCCAATCCGGGACAGGCAGGTTCGACCGCAGTGGCTGCAGGGGAAGGTCTGGTCAGGGTTCTGAGTTACGGCAACTCGGTTTTTTCTCCTGAGCCGTTTGTCCTTAAGGTTAGCTCTGCGAGAGTCCTCAAAGGAGACGGCTGCCTTGTAGATGGTGGAGCGCCAGGTGTCACGGTCCGCAGCAAGCGAAGACCACTGGCGGTGGTCGATTTGGCAAGCACTAAGTGACTTCTTGAGACCGTCTTTGTATCTCTTCTTTGGTGCCCCTCTGTCACGGTGTCCAGTAGCAAGCTCGCCGAACAGAGTGATCTTGGGTAGGCGATGATCCTCCATCCTGGAGACGTGCCCCGCCCAGCGAAGCTGTGTCCGCAGCAACAAAGCCTCGATGCTCATAGTTTCTGCCTGTTCAAGGACCTCGACGTTGGTGACATAGTCACTCCAGTGAATGCCCAGGATGGTACGCAGGCAGCGCTGGTGAAAGCGTTCGAGGAGTCGTAGTTGGTTGCGGTAGAGGGCCCAGGACTCGGAACCGTACAGCAGGGTGGTGAGGACGACGGCTCTGTACACACTGATCTTGGTGCCCGTTTTCAGCTGTTGATTGTGCCACACCCGCTTGAAAAGTCGCCCAAAAGCGCTGTTCGCTTTTGCCAGCCTGCTGTCAAGCTCCTTGTCCAGCTTGGCATCTGACGTGATGATGCAGCCAAGGTAGGTAAACTGGTGTACTGACTTCAGTTCAGACTCGCCGATGGTGATGTGGGGAGGGCGATGCTCTACCTTGGGTGCCGGCTGATGTAGTACCTCTGTCTTTTTCAGACTGACCTCGAGTCCAAAGAGCTGGGCAGCATCTGCAAAGCAGGATGTGATGCGCTGCAAGGCTCTCTCTGTGTGTGCAACAAGGGCAGCGTCATCAGCAAAGAGCAGCTCACGAATCAGTTGGTCTAGGGTTTTCGTGTGGGCCTGCAGTCGTCTGAGGTTGAACAGGCTGCCATCGAGACGATACCTGATGTACACTGCATCGTCATCGTCGAGGTCTACTGTGGCCTGCTTCAACATCATGCTAAAGAAGATGGTGAAGAGGGTTGGTGCCAGCACGCAGCCCTGTTTCACGCCGTTGATAATGGGGAATGGTTCTGAGAGGTTACTGTTGAGTCTAACCTGGCCTTGCTGGTCCTCGTGGAGCTGGACGATCATGCTTAGGAACTTTGGGGGACAGCCAAGTCGCTCCAGGATCTGCCACATACCTTGCCTGCTCACAGTGTCGAATGCTTTTGTTAGGTCGACAAACGTTACGTACAGCCCTTTGTTCTGCTCGCGGCACTTCTCCTGAAGCTGTCTCAGCACAAAGACCATGTCGGTGGTACTCCTGTTGGCTCTGAAGCCACACTGGCCCTCTGGGAGGTGGTCTTCAGCGATGGCAGGTACCAGCCGATTCAGGAGCAGCCTTGCGAGAATTTTCCCGGCAATGGACAGCAGGGTAATTCCACGATAATTAGAGCATTCAGATTTCTCTCCTTTGTTCTTGTATAGGGTGATGATGACTGCATCACGGAGATCCTTTGGTAGTGTTCCTTTCTCCCAGCAGCAGAGAAAGAGGTCATGGAGCTTGTTGTGCAGTGCTGGGCCTCCATGTTTCCAGATCTCTGGCGGGATTCCGTCAATGCCTGCTGCTTTGCCACTCTTGAGCTGGTGGATGGCTGTGTGGGTCTCTTCGGCGGTGGGCGGTTCGTCCAATTCAACCTTTAGTGGGAGCTGTGGGATTTGGAGGATGACTGTTTCTTGAATAGTGCGCTCAGCGCCGAAGAGGTCCTGAAAGTATTCTGACCAGCGGTTCAAGATGGAGGTATTATCTGTGAGGAGTGCCTGTCCATCGGCGCTTCGCAGGGGACTTTGTACCAGGTGCCTAGGGCCATACACTGCTTTCAGTGCTTCATAGAAGCCCCTGTAGTCACCGTTGTCAGCGCAAAGCTGGGTCCTCTGTGCCAGTCTCGACCACCACTCGTTCTGGAGCTCTCTAAGCTTGAGCTGGAGACTGCTGCAGATGAGGCGAAAGGCAGATTTCTTCACAGGGCAGGAAGGCTGGGCTAGGTGGGCCTGGTGGGCGGCTCTTTTGTTTGCTAGAAGTTCCTGGATCTCCACGTCGTTTTCGTCAAACCAGTCTTTGTTCCTCTTTCTAACAAAGCCCAAGACTTCCACAGAAGATTTTACAATAGCAGTTTTCAGTTGCTCCCAGAGTGTTTCAGGGGAGGAGTCTGCTGGATCAACTGTGTCTTTGAGCATGCGCTGTAAATCTGTCTGAAGGGCAGCTTTCTTGTCATCACGCTGAAGGCTGGCGACATCAAGCTTTTTCTTGAGGGGGCCTCTTTTCTTGGGTTTCAGCTTGAGGTGGAGCCTGAGTTTGCAGCGGACAAGGCGGTGGTCAGTGTGGCACTCTGCACTGGGCATCACTCTGGTGAGGAGGACATCACTGCGGTCCCTCTGACGCACAAGGACATAGTCGATAAGGTGCCAGTGCTTGGAGCGAGGATGCATCCAGGTGGTCTTTCGACTGTCCTTTTGCTGGAAAGTAGTGTTGTAGTTTCTTAATTAACCCCTTGACTGCTGTTGACGATTCCGAACTTCTCACGAGTCTGTTCCACTTTTGAACTATCGTCAGTAGCAGTCGAGGGGATACTGAGATCAATCGATGCGCCCGCATCAATAGCTGCGGAAGTGTCGTATAGCGTTGCCGCCGGCAACGCTATACGACACTTCCGCAGCTATTGATGCGAGCGCCTTGGATGAGTTCAACAACTCCTCTAGCTGTTTCTAAACCCCGTAATCACCAGTGACTAGAAATAATGACCTTTGAGAAACCATGACATACATACGGCTAACGCGTACAGCCGGCCGGAAGTGACGCGGATATGAAAGAAGTTAGAAATCAACACAATTCTGTCGATTAAACATTTTTATTTTCGTTGAAATCTGTTATCGTAAATGCATATATTTATTATTAAAGAAAAAAAAATACATTACGAGGCCAGGAGGTAGGATTCTGTACGTTCAAAATGTCCCTGACAACATCAACAAACGATAATCTATTTCAGGGTATTGAGAAAAGCCCCCCAAAATGAAAAAAAAAAAATATGCCGAGGAACTAAAGAAATGCAACATTTTTGGAATTTTGGATTCCAAAATGTCACATTTCTTTTGCTGGTCAGTACACATGCTTCGAAAAAAGCAAGGACAATACCTCCCCCCCCTCCCTCCCCCCACCCCCTTCCTCCCCAATATATACATACACACCCAAGCGAAATTTTTTCGTTGTTGGCTATAGTTTGTATATTTTACGAGTTTGAAAAGCTCCCATTTTTTCTGGATTTTCTGTTCCAAAGGTAGTGCCCGGAATTAGTCATCGCCCGTGATTTCCTGGATGATTGTCGCCCGTGATGTCCTGGATGATTGTCGTCCGCGGTTTCCTGGATGATTGAAGAAAGGGATTCCAGTCGCCGCTGACTGAGAGCGCCTTTGGCAGTTTACTGTTGCGTGCTATATACAGATTAGTGTTGCTAGTCGCTAACTAATTTGACAAAATTCACTCAATGACAAATTCCGCCTTGCACACTTAACATGATTAAATGTGTTCACACACGCAGCTCAGTTCAAATACATACAATGGGTTGTTTGTTTGTTTGTTTTTTGTTTGTTGAGTTTGTTTTGTTTTTGTGTGTTTGTTTGTTTTTTGTTTGGTTGTTTGTTAGATTTGCTCGTTTGTTTGTTTGTTTGTTTGGTTTGCTTTGGTTTTTGTTTGTTTTTCTTTCTTCTTGGGGCGGTCCGTGGCGCAGTGGTTAAGGCGCCTGCCACCAATGCTAAAGGTGCGAGGTTCGATTACGGGTTCCGGCGTCGGATTTTTCTCCTCTAGTAAGTGTCACCGTTAATTCGGGCGGACCGTCGGGGGTTCTTTCTCCGGGTACTCCGGCTCTTCATCCCCCTCCACTTTGGTATCAGTTTCAGCCCACTTAATCAAATTTCAAATACAAACGATTTTGAATTTCCAAAAACTACAGTAGCTCGCTTGAGCTTGCCCTTAGCACCACGTGAATGTTCTGTGTTTATGTACTGTGTGTGAGTGAATGCGCGTGATTCACGTGAGCGTGCTTGTTGGGTTCAGTTCGCGGCGGCGCTTTGAGCCGATTTTCAATTGGAGAGATAGTAAAGTGGACAGTTGATAGGCACCCCTCCCCCAATCAATACATTTATTCTAATCAACTAGCCATTTAGACAAACCCACTCCAACCAATACACCCAATACCTTTATTACCTAGCCATTTTAGTTCCACTCCAGAAATCATTCAAGCTACGTTTTTTGATCAGCTACCAACCCGCGAGTATTAAGCCAGATCCCCCACCCAACCTAAATTATTAATGCTGTCATTGACTACTATCAGCCGTTTTCGGGAAATGATTACTTGCGTCATTGTGGAAATTCCCGTTAGGTGTAATTGCCACATCACCCACCCAAAAGTAAGTGACGTCAATGTTGCCAATAACAACGCCACCTGTCAACTCGTGACCCTAGTCTCGTGATCAAGTATTGCGTCGTTGAGACGTTCGTAGGGCGTGAAGACGAACATTCTCGATCTTTCCATTACTTTGTGTTGGAGTGCGGTTGTGTTCTCAGAGTAGCAGCATTTTTTATCAGCTTCCCGTGATTATTAAGGCAGATCCCCCACCACACCTAAATAATTAATGCTGTCATTGACTTCTTTAAGCAAAGGTACTTCAGTTATTAATCACCATTGTCTCTATCAACACACCACCTTTCAATACAAAATAAAATGCAGTTAAACACACACACACACACACACGCTCAAACACACAGATAACATGTTTACATGAAAACACACACACCACCCAGACAGTTATTTGGGTTACAAACTTATCCTATTTCACTGACACACACACACACAGTGCCCTTTGTACAATAGCTGAAGCACATAGTCGTTCTGCTCTACTGAACAAGTATAGGAACCCCATTAAATCTGACTTCCTTCCCCTGAGAACATGAAAAAGCATGTTTTATTTTACAAGAGGCTTTAATTTTCAGTAGCCCACGCCATCACAGATTCTTATGAGCAGTGTGAGATTCTCATTAGCCGCCGATTTCATAGAGTTTTAGTCAACTGTAAAGATTGCTGAATCTATGCATAACACTTAAACACAGACATGGCAGAGTTGTACTGAGCACGCTTAAACACAGGTATGACAGAGAAGCGGACATTCACCAATGCCAAGGACATCTTACAATAGCATGTTAGGCTTACTACCTTTGAGGACGGAAACACCAGAGGTCTTTTGCAAGAGACTTAGATTCTCAGGAGCCTATGTCTTTATAGGCTTAAATTCTTAAGATTCTTTTTGATTCATATCATGGAGAGCCCTGATTTAATAAGATTTCAGCCAAACCATAAATACGTAAAATAATCTACCTTTGTTTGGGTCTGCTGAGTGGCCGAGAGGATACTTCCGCTGGTTAGGATAGAATAGTTAGCGCAAGCTATTCTGTCTGTGCCGGGTTCGTTTCATGCTCTCGGAGCCAGTTGACACTCTCCACCGCGGAGGCTTTCACAGGAAAAGTTGAACGTGCAACCCCCAGGGTTATAGCCCCCTCCATAGGGGGTGAATTAGCACGTGAATAACCCGGGTTACATCGATTCCTGTGGAAGCGGTGGCAGGCCACTAAGCAGCCCTTTTGTCAATTTTTTTTTCTATTTTTTTTCTTTGTTAATTTTTAATTATTCTTCTTTTTTTTCTTATTTTTTCTATTTTTTTTAATTTTAAGTTTTTTTTTTCTTATTTTATTATTTTTTTTCCTATTTTTTATGTTAGGGAAAAAAGCAAAATAAGTACATCACTGGACAAAGGGAAATAATCTGGAAACAAAGGCTAGTTAAAAATATCAATGCTGTCACCCAGCCCCCTACCCCCACACCCCACCCCACCCTACAAAGCCCCACACACCCACACCCCACCCAGCCACCCACCTCGCACACACAAGCACACACAAACATATTAGGCCAAATTATTTCGTTCTGTGTCAACGCTTCAAAAGTGGGTTATTAGGGCACTAGAACAAATTTTAAATATGGAGCGTTCACCAAATATGGAACAAACCTTGAATATAGGTTTTTCTCCAAATATAGAGCACCAGGTCATTCCTAAATAAATAGGTCTCGCCAAGTGAGTAGTAGTATGGAGAAAAATAATTTTGTTTTCTGTTTTGTCGTCTGACAAAGTGTGGAGAAAATTTTGTTGTTTCCACTCCAAGCACATCACATCAGCACATCGTGAGTGTTATTTAACAGGCGCACACCAACCTGTGATGCATTTGAAATTGAAAGACAAAACCCATTTCATGTTTGCAGCCACAAGAACACATGAAAAACACCCCCTGGCAATAGGCTCATCCATCAGGCCTATTCAAACGGTCTGGCCCATTCAAAAGGGGTGTTTTAAAATACCCTTTTCACGTCCACAGAGGTATGGACAGATTTTGCACTATAGACCTTTCTTTCCAGGGTGCTATGTGCACACACCCTTATTGTGTAATAAAAAAAAATATTCTATTACACTACCGGGCAATCTGAGTGGGAAGTAAACTTAGGAAGTTACTGTTGATGTGACTTTCTAGAATAACGTGATTTTACTTGCCAACTAACTTCAAAGATACCTACAACTTTCAAGTAACTTTAAAGTTAGTGTCATAAGTTCTTTTAAGTGACTTAAAACAAGTTCTTACAAGAACCTAAACATAAGAATTTGTAAGTTCTTGACCCTAGTCAATAAGACACTCGGACAGATTTCTCAAGTTACAAGGTCAACAAGAAAACTTTTTTTTCTCAATAGTAGTCTGGTGGTGGGGCAGATGGTGTTAGATGGGCAGACGTGAAAGGCATGACATCTCTTTGCGAAGTGTATGACAAAAATAATTGATTAACAAAACCTATCGTTACTTGCTTGTAAGTTCTCAAACTTTTTTCATAGTTTCTTCTACGCCTATCTTTTTTCCTTGTTCTAAAAAAGATTTCTTTAGCTCTTCAACATTTACAGCCTGACTACGCATCTTATTCTGTATTTCAGACTTTTGTTGTTTATAGTTGGCCAAATCATCCTGGACTCTTTTAAATTCGTTATCGTCAATTTCATTATCTTCCAAAGATTTACTAATAATAAGTTTCATACTCGTCAGCTTAGCTGCTGCGAGCGTACTTAATGCTTCATGCTTCTGCAACTTAGTATAAAATTTTTTGTTAAGGGCTTCCATACCAAAGCATGCCAGGCTTGTGGCAAGGCCAACAGCTTCAACAGCAATTCCTACGACACTTCCCACCCCCGTTGCAAACAGAGTTATACCTCCTACAGATAATCCGGCCGAAACCACCCCCATGGCCATTGATGTGTTGTGTACAGAATTGAAAACCGTATTGTAATGGCGTTTACACCTCGAGTATTTTGCTTGTTCTTCTTCCAAATACTTCAACGCTTCTGTAATATTCATTAAACGGAATGAATCTGCCTTTAATGTTTTATCACGCTCAATAGGCTCAAGCTGCTCAGGTGGTATTTGTGGATACAAGTTCACCATTTTTTATGACAAATATTTTTTTAATCAGCAATTACATTTTGCAACTCTTCAAAAGTATACAATTTGCTGGCATAATAAAATGCAACAAGATCAATGTGTTCAAGGTTTATGTAAGTTAGACGAACAAAAGTTGTTTTGTCGACCACCACCTTGACAGCTGGAACACTGCTCGAAACATTAATAACATCATTATTTTTTGTAATAGCAATAAAGACCTTTGATGATTCTGTTACTGTTTCATTCCATGTAAGTTTAATTCCTTGTGCAATTTGAGCCTCTTTAGCAGAAGCAACAGATTTCATGATAATTTCAAATACTATTGTCACTTCTCTAGCCACGACTAAGCTTGCTGGCATAAACACAACAGAAGTATCTGATCTACCCTTTCTAGTTGTAAGAAGATATCGCCGTCTCTCATAATTTTCAACTTTCAGTTTTTCTCTGCTATTGTTGTCTAGGGCAAAACTTGGAACAAGGCTTACAATAAGCGGCCCAGAATTAACAACCTTCCTAAACACTAAGGCGCCTTCATCATCAGTGTATACATAAGGACTAATAAATTCAATCTTTATGTCCCAGTCAATTGTGGGTGGTGGTGCCGGTACAGGTGAAACCACCCACTTACTACCCACATGTATTAAGTTGTAAGGCGCATTATTTACAGGTGGAATAGGTACAGTAACATCACGTAGCTGACCAAGTTTAGGAATCTGTTTTTCACCGTCTTTTATGTCAACAATTACTTTCCTCTTGTACATGCCATTTGAATCAAGTTCAAAACCATATATTTCTCAAATTTCCCCTTCCTTCTCAAAATCCTGGACATCTGCCAAATCTTTCAACTCTGTTACCGGACACGCAACTGGTATGATTCTAGGCTTTGGACCAAGACCACTCATTTTTATAAACAAAAATAAAATTATTTAACTTCCAACACAACACTAAAATCATGCATAAGAACTGGTTTGTCATCCTGATTAGTTACAGATAAACTCAGTGACTCAAAGAAACTAGAACCTAATTTCTTAAACTGCAAATTAGGAAATCTAACAACTACACTTTCACAATACGGAGCAGTTCCAGTAGGTAAGCATCTCAACAAAGTTGAAGGCTTTCCATTGTGAACATTCTCAGTTGTGTTTAGTTCTTTTAAATAAACATTTAGCACTGTGTTTACTGACAAATGAACAGGATATCTGCCAGTTATTCTTGGTTTTTTTGGTGATAGTAGACGTTCGACTGATTGTGACCAATCTTCATCTAGATGTGTTATTTTTTTACCTAAAAATCCAAGTAATAATAAAAGACTAATTGATAAAGAAAACTGACCACTTTTTGGAAATTCAATTGTAACAAGTAAATTAGCTGGGTTTAAAGTTGCTTTAATTTTAAATTCATTTTGAAGCCATTCAGCTAAAGTACAAAAGTCATAATACCCAGCTCGTAAAGTATCACCCTTCTCAATACCATCAAGAGTTCCACTTACAGAATAATTTTCATCATCCGTTACATTAAACCACTTTACTGTATAAAACATTTCATGGATAGCCACAGCCTTGTACCATCTCGATTATCGATTCCATTAGTTAGCCACACTGGTTTGCTCGTGTCAAGATTTGTTAAGGTTGTAAACATTTTTATTATCACATAAAAAAAAAAGCACAATGGAATTTAAATCACCAACAATTGCCATTGTAAACGCGTTTCAATTTAACGTGGATGCCAAGTATAATGTTGCACCAACTTATGACCAGAAAATAATTCAACTAAATCAGCTTGATATAGCTTTGTCTGAAGGAGATTTATTTCAAGTGAAAGTGCCAAATCCTTATGAGCATTACCTAAACCCTCCAATAACAGATGACTCAACTGCAAGAAAGTGGTCTTCAAGCCCACTACAGATGTTTCAAAACCAACTTAACTTTGCTATACTATGCTCAACTACAGGCTGTGGCGTTTCTTTTACAGACCATTTGAATCACCCAAACAAACTGATTAAGTCTGTCTATCGTTTTCATGTTTATTACCAGCTTAGAAGAATACTGTCAGAACTGCATACACCATTACCCACTGAATCCAGTTTCAACAGGTTTAACAATCCCATGGATTTGAAAGCATTTGAACGGATCTGTAATGAATTTAACATCAGTACAAAGTATGACTTTACACAAAAACTTGATGATCACAAAGGCATGGGAACATTGTATTATGCTATGAGTCACAGACAATACCCTCAAGATTATTACCCTGGTTACACTTCATTCTCATCAAAATCTGAAGTGTGGTTAGGATCAATAGAACAGAAACAGTCTAATGCCTGGACCACATTTATTTTAGATAAATCTGACGGGTTTACTCAAGCAGGAGTTGAGCGCGTAAATGAGTCAATCAGAACATATGTCTGGTGTTTACTAGGAGCACAATCACTAACAAAATCAAATATTTTAAACGGGAGTGGTAAATTTGAAGCACAAAAACAGTTTCTTGCTAATCTAGAAGATTCAATCAACTCAACAGTCGATCTACCATCAAGCATACAACGTTACCAAGACGTTCTCAGATATGCTAGATCAAAAGTTGACTTTGTAGTTGGCATTGGGTTATACATGCTACCATCTGACCTTCAATTACAAATGGGTACAATAACAAATTATAATAATGAAATCATTGTCGCTGGTCGTGATCAGAAATTAGGACTCAACCAATCAGTAAACACACATTTACAGTCAATAATAATGCCAGCACCAGTAACATCACCACCCGTACAGGCAGCCCTGGTAACACCAGTAATGTCAATAACAGCCCCAGCCCCGGCACCCACACCTGTACTGGCACCATCACCATCACCAGCACCAGCACCGTCATCAAACACACATGAGTCAGAGAGAAC